>JAQJVL010000331.1:600000-752417 GCA_035578905.1 Stictocephala bisonia | reverse complement strand
CAGATGTTACAAAGTCGGCAGTAGCACAGCAAAGAACCATCACCAAACGTGGCATTTGATTTGAAAACTAAGGTTTTTACTAATTTTTTTTAACCATAGAAATATGAGAAGCTATTGAAATGTATAATAGGAAGAATTTCAATAAGGAATATAGCATGAAGCTGCCTAAGACTTCGGGACCTAAATTAAAAATTAATTGACGAGTCACCTGACACGTGACTAGGTTGTCACATGATTGCCTATGAGACAATTGGCAGCAACAACTCTGTTATTGACTGGAATATCTTCAAACTGCAATGAGGATGCCACATCGTAGTATGGGCCAAAGCGTCTGGAAGTTTTGTACATAGTTTAAATATAAATATCCCTTACATTAATACAGTTGATACCGGAAGAATTAATTTGTTATGTTGACATCAATTGCTTAGTATTATCAAATACGATCAAGAAGTTAATACTTCAAACAAGTTTTGAATTATATTAATATGTCAAACTATAGAGGTAGATGACTGTTAAGCGACACAGTCACTTTTAATTGTGCTGTTTTAATTTTCTTGTGAAAACACGCATTATACAACTGTTCACTACCACCGGCACTTCTATCAAGTCTGCATTCTGACAATACTGTATATTGTATTGTAGTGAACCTTTTTCTTATATAAGTTTACTATTTCTCACCTCTACCATTTTATTACTCTATGGCCTGGTGGCATATAACCTAACCTCATTCAAATATACAAAAACTATGTAATATAATGTTTGATTGTGCACATCCAGTGGTTCTGAGGCCATCCAGCAACCCTTCACCTTTCCACATGCATTCCAGCACCATTGCCTTGAAACCAGGCCCATGTATTCATGCAATTAGCTGCCCGTTAATTTGGAGTTATTATCATTTTATTCAAATATATGATTAAATCTAAATGGTTTCTACTGATTAGTCTTAAATTAACTTCATGATTCCTGTACCCTGTTCAAGATAAAATCCTTACAAATCAATAATAAAGAAAAAAGAAAAATTTTTTTCAAATGATTTTCCTTCTCCAGTAAATGTTAAGCATTTTTTTATAGGGATAGGGGAATAGGATGAAGATGTTCAAGTTTTCATTTGGTAATAAATTAAACCTAGAAATGCTTTGCAGCGTCCCTACAACTACTATTTACATTGCGTTGCCTTTGTAATTTCCCTGCTCATTTGATAATTTTTATTGTCTTATGTATCCTCTGTTTATACTTGGAACAAAGTTTAGTTATGTTCTGCATGTTAACTATGACAATACCAATCTTGCTTAAAAATTACGATTTTTAGGGCTTTAATCTGTGAATAAATGTAAATTGTTCCTAATTACAAATTTTCTCATGAATGAGACTTGTTTATTTTTTCAATCAAACCCATAAGTAAGCCCTAAAACATCTGAAATCTTGTTCTTTTAAGTTGAGATTTCACTTTTGCGAACATAATAGTTAAAACATGGATATTGTAACACAAAGATACTTAGCAAACAACAACTTAACTCCTCACATAGTTATGAGATGGAAGTTGGCCTCATGAAGAATCCACTTCTGAACCAAATATGCTCATGTAAAATCTGTTAAAATGTATTTTTGGGGACAGACTTTGAGCGGTACCCAGTTTGGTTTGAGAGCAGAATGAATGCATCCCAGATGGAACCAAACTTTCGTAATCCACACATTTGAAACCCTCCTTGCTGCTTATTACATCAAGACATTTCTTTTACTTGTCAGACATAATGAACAAAAAGACACAGCATTCTGGGCAGAAGTAAGTTTCCATTCATTGCAGCCTTGGATAACAAATGGCCAATGAAAAATATCTGTTTAAACTAAATATAAACAAATCATTAAAAAATTCTCTTATCCATCTCCCACAAAATAAATCATGTAAAATGTACATACTTTATTTTTATAAATTGCTCATTTAATATGTTTAGGTTATATAATTTAATGTACTCTAGATGGCTTCACAGCCGAAACTAGTTTCTTATTATTTTTAAAATGAAATAAGGGTTATCAGTTGCAACGGTTTATTCTTTCAAATCAGTACCTATGATCTAAAATACATGTATTTTAATTGTACAAATAAAGGAGACCTTATTTTCTCCGCCTATATAAATTTAATCTAAAACTTTCTACAATATTTAGGCTCTATTAATTTAAATGTGTCTTGTTTCTAGTTTACTGTTCAATAACAGATGGCAATCCTGTATTTCTCTATGATGCATTCATTTCGCTTATAAAATAATTTATGTGTTTATTAATATGTTGAGCTAAATGGTGTAAAAATGTTTTTCGATGGTGAAAACAATTATTTATTGATAATTTATGCAAAGTTATGGTACACATAAAGTATACAGCACAGAGACATATTCTGCCCCATCTAAAATTTTCCTTAGGTTATAATATTTCAATTCACCATATTATGTTTTACGCTTAAATGAAAAAAAATATAAATTGTTGTTTTTTTAACGTTTTCTTTATAATCCGAAAGACCTGACAGCCCCTAACTATTTAGTCAAACAATTATTTTAGGTGGCAAATATACCTGAGAAGGAACCTGTTGAGATCGTCGGGCCCAAACATTTTCCTTGGGTGGTGGCGCTGGTTCCAGGGAAGGGGAGGTAGGCACATCCTCTTTAGTTGAAAGACTGTCACCACGCACCGGTGTCTGAGCTGATATTTTGGATCTGCACAAAATAATCAGTTTTACAAAATGGAATCAACATGTATATTCAATGTTAATATTAAATAACTATTTCAACAATAAAATGAACACAATTGGTACGAATGAAGCTATAGTATAGTCAGTACTACATGTAAAAGAATCATAGCATCTACAACTAAATCATATTCACTGAAAAAAACCTAAATAATATAAACGAATTCGAAGTTCATACAAAGATAGCATTAGCTTACTACTTTATCACCTATATAAATACTGTTAAATCATTGTGCTACTACGGTTTATGTGAAAATGGCATAACAATAAAAAAAGTGCTCACATCACGCACCTGAGTTACAAAAGTGAAAATAGTGCTTGTGTTAAAATATGATTCATAAGAAACAATTTTAAAATATTCATTTTAGAGATACAACCATATACAAGTACAACCCCAGAACCAGCAGTAAAAAAGAAAATAGTTTCATCTCTTCAAATTACTGAATTTTTGTCAGAATTAAAAATCAATTAAGTTTACAAATTAGCAGGTTGCTTATCCCTATTTATTAGATATGCAAGACCCTCACTTACATATCTAATAAATGTGATAAAATTTAAAAGAAAAATTATCATGCTGTTGTTTTAAGTTCATGTTAAAATGTTTTACTTATATAAAAAGTTACCACAATAACGCTAATTTAAATTCAAAATTAGAAATTATTAGCATCAAAACCTAGATTCTTCAAACGAAAAACAATGAGTCATTTCAAATGCAATTAATTTTCTTATTTAAACGGCCCTTAGAAGCCCCCCGTACATGTATGGGTGGGTCAATACCACCGTATGTGTATGGTTAGGTAGTAGGTATAGACTTCACGGCGATTAGGTGGATGTACCACCATGCTAGCCTTGTGGCAATTCTGCAAATTCTAACAAAATAAATACCAGATAGGAAATAACCAACCTCAATTTTTTAAAATATTTCTGAGGGTTCAAGCCTTTAGTAGCCCGAAAAATACTAATATCCGGAAATGTGTTTGAATCTTTGGTAGGTCATGACTTAAGCAAGTATTGGTGTTTCTAGATTTTTTTAGCTATCCGATACATTTTATTGTTGGCTTTCTGATCTCTTCCATTCGAATATAAAGTGTAAAAAGTAAGCTTTTAATTCTTGTTCTGTAGTTGGTACACATTTATTATCATTAAAGAGAGCTCTTCTACTGGGTTTAGATAGACAGGATGCAGCGTAATCTTTTGTCTCACGGCAAAACATACAATTTAACTCTTTGCCTAAAATCTCCCCTAGACAATGAAATGAAGTGGGATTTCTCCAAATTTTCTGGCAGGAATAGCATTGAGACCATAATAATCTACAAACCTTATATACTTACGACAATGTCTTCTTCCTTCCAAACCCAAGCATCATATCTTTTCTTTCATTTGAGTTTCATCCATTTTGCCCACCCCCTTTATGTGCTGGAACCCCTACCTCTTCTTCTCCTACACCTCCCTCTGTTTCCTTACTATATTCCTTGGTCTATCACCTTGCCCTGACTCTTCATCAGTATCTTGTCTTTCATCTAGGCTTATTTGCATCTGTTTATATCAGCTTCATCGACTAAACATATATTGTCATTTGTGTCCATTTCAACTGTATCATTATTGTCTACTACAATATTGTCTAAATCATACATAAAACTATTGTGAGTAAGAAACTCGTCCAATCCAAGCTTATCTTCTTCATTTGGAATGTCATCTATGGCAACATTTTTAACTAACCTTCGTTATTTTTATTTTCCGAGTCAATATAGAATATTGTCAATATATTTTCACTTTGATATAGAATGTTGTCTATCCCACTAAAATATACACAACCTAATTCATTAAAGTGACCTACCATTTTGTAAAATAACTAAGTAACCACACTTCCTACTGATCCAACACAAGTCACAGCTCTGAAAATACAGTAGAATCTCAGTTACCCGAGCCCTGATTAACCGAACCAGTCATCAGACGATGAAAAATAAATATAAAGCTATTAAACTATAAAAAATCAATTAAAATGTCATATTATCATTACCGGACAGTCTTATTATAAGTCATCAAAAGGTTAAGCGGACCAAACAAGTATAATACAATTTTTTTTAAAATAAAATAGGAAAAATTATATCAACACATTAATTGTTTGACAATCAGTGTCTCTATTGGCTGTTGGTGCTAGGTTAAGGAGCTGCAGGGCCGCCACAAGACATATTTATGATATTATACCCTACTATAGAAATAATTTTCGCACCCAACAAGCATTCACTCATGACATTTCACAACCTGACACCATCGGCTTAGTTGACTCGACTCTGCTCTCACACTAAATGTGGTTGTTTTAGTGTGTTGACTTGCTTGATTTTACAATACTGTACAATATTGATAATATTGTCATAATTTATTGTTGTTACTGTTATTGAACAATATTTTATTCAAGTTTTTTTATATGAGTGTTTAATGGTTGACAGTTGCTTATCTTATAACGTAACTGAAATGATGAATCAGTGTTTCCGTCGCCAATGTAGTATTGATATGATAATTTTAATCCGTTTAGATGTTGAATGGTTCCCTGATCTATTAAGAGAGTAACGCAGATTGCACTAAACGACAGGATAAATACAATAATATTGTTCGGTAATCGGACTGAACGGTACCCTGCACTTAAAACCAAGACGCATAGAGAGATGAAACACAAAAGGTAGGGTGAGACAAAAGGTACTGGGAGATCGGTTAACACGAATGAAGGAAAAGGAATACTCTGCTTTCGTTGTCGACAAATGTAACGTTAGATGAAATTGCCTACCCACAATGCTGCTGCCTATGGACACAACGTTAAATTTTTACTGTTAAAGTTTACTATTGTAGTTTTTTACCGACTATTGTAGTTCTTAAATGGGATATTTAAAAGTTGTATTACCGCAGTCCCAACTTCTTGTCATCCTGCGGTAATACAACTTTTAAAAGACAACCTGATGTTCCTACTTTTTTACAGGATTGGAACTACATTTTACACTATTTTGCGTTTTTTCTTGTAATAAACTAGTTTTGCACTTATTTTCATGGCTTTTGCACTATTTTTACCATAACCTCCGCATTATTTGAGTTTTTACGTATCCGAGGTGGTCTCAGTCCCAATTACCTCAGATACCGAGTCTACTGCATCATTGACAAATATTCTACAATTCATTAGGTGAGAAAACTTGACAGAAAAAACAGTGGGAACACCAGAAAACTCATAGTGTACAAAGGTAACAAGGTAACAGTCAAAATAACAAATTATTGACTTTTTAATACCCAGATTCATAGCATTATAAGATTTACTGTAAATATCGACTACATTATAAATTATATGTAATTTATTTTTGGCAAAAAACATGTTTTTTGTCATTTTCTTATTCTAAACTTACCTTTTATTAATAAAATTTCTTTGAGAACGTACTAATCCATGCTATTTAATTGTTGGGTACAAAATTAAATTATATAAAAAAAAAAATCAATTAAATGTCATGTTGTCATTACCGAACAGTCTTGAGATAAGTCATCAAAGGGTTGGTTAAGCAGATTAAATTAGGATAGTAATTTTTTTAAAAATGAAATAGGAAAAATTATATCCACAATCAACACATTGAAATTGTTTCATATAAGCACATTATATATTCAAGTCTGTCAATATAACAATCCTTTTTTGTTAGCATTTTCCATTGTTTAATTCCCGCTTTTATTCACTTTGGATTAGTTTTTAAAGCACTTCAAATTAAATTCACCTTTAAACATGCTAAACAAAGTAAGTGGTTTTACATATATATCTAGGGTTAAGTAGGAGGAAACCTATTTTTAACTTAGAAGCATTTCATGTTCATTAACATACATCTGAACCTCATACATAATCTAAAATTATTATTTTCACATTAAATTCTTATTAATCAATTAGCTGTCAAGTAAATTTAATCGAAATCTGTCCTTACTCCTCTCGTGCAGGTGGGAGACGTTCGTCTCGCTGCTTGGCTAATCGCTCCTCTATCTCCCGCTCACGGGCCGATGTGTCCACTGGCTTAGCTCCACCGAAGATGGAAGCAGCAGTGGCGGCTGATGGGCTGGCTGGAACATTGTTGGCAGGCATGTCTCCATTTACCCGTTCTTCAACTGGCCGGGTGCGTGGTTGTAGGTTTAACTTTGTCCGGGTTTTTGGTTCACCTAAATTCATAATGATTACAAATGATAGATATTCAAGAAATGGTAACAAACCTTATTAGTAAATTATTATGTGTAGCAATTTCACTAATTGTTACGCATAAATGATAAAACAATGTACATGAAAACTAAAACTTTCCTAACAACATTGAACAGATAGTAACAGATAGTAACAGATAGTAACAGACTTACTATCAGAGAAATATCTACAAGGAAAGGTAAGATTACCCAACAAAGTTCAAAAATTTACAAATTCTATAAATTTGTATTTTTTTTTCAAATCCAACATGTGTTTTTGATCATTTTGTTGATGTACAGAATTTTATCATTAAATCATATTGTTGCAATTTTAGACTTTTAAGATGTAATACTTTTTGCCGACTTCCTACTTTCTTACAAAGCTATAACATTGTTTATTTTGTGTTTGTTCTTATAAAAAACTAGTTTTGTACATTTTCATGGCTTTTTACTTTTACCATTGAGTAAGTATATCCTTCGTACTATTCGAGTGTTTACGTATTCGACATGGTCTCAGCCCCAATTACCTCAGATAACCAAGAGTTTACTGTACTTAAAAAAAACCAACACTCAAGGCAAACTATTCAATTGCAAAAGTTATTAGATAAAACTTTCTCTACTTAACAGGTGCACTTTTTAAGGTGAACAATGTGATAACCCACCAAATTTACTTATCAAATAAAAACATAGGATTTGTCATGTAAATAATAAAATGTAGAGGCCTTTGACAAAGGGTTTACACAGAATAACTGATTTCCAAAAGCATAGACCACACTTGTTGTACCACCTCTGCATTCATGATTGTTACAATATGTAACAACATGCCAAATAAGTGGATTGTTTGTCATCATTTAAAATACAGAATATGTAGTGCAGTAACAAGAGATAAGGTTTTTTATACTACTATAGAATATAATAGTGAAAATCAAACTAACTGTAGATCTGCAAGTCCAGGGCATGTGACTGATTTGCTTACTTCAATTTACATTAAATTCATGTTTCAAGATGAAAGTTAAGCATTTAACTGTAGATTTTGAGCTAAAAGATATTGGAAACTGTCTTAAGAAAAATAAAGATAAATGACACTCAATTAAATATTCAACCCTGTATTTTACTAAAAAAGGCTTTTGAATTAAAAAACACTTCGCCAATTTGGAAACAACTGTTATTCCATACCTAGGATTGATAGGTTTATTGGAATTAAATATTCAAATTATTAATAATAAATGAATTAAATAGTAAACATTAACCAACAGCTAAATTAAAACAACTGTTTTAGTTTTATGCGTACATTTATCAACATACTTATTACCTTTATCAAAGTCACCACTTGGTTCTTTCTCCATTCTGGTATCATTATCTCTCCTCCATGACCCTCTGTCTCCCCCACCACCATAATCTGGTCTTCTATCACCAAAATCTCTCCTATCATCTCTTCTGTCATCAAAACCTCTTCTCTCATAACGATCACTATCTCTATACATGCCTCCACTGTTATCATCTCTGAAACCCCGATTGTCTCTAAAACCGCCATCTCTCCTGAAGCCCCCCCTATCCCTATCATCGTCTCGGCCACCACGCCGATCTCCATACGTGCCACCTCGGTCACCACCGTAATCTCTTTTTGGTCCTGATCTGTAACCTAAAAAAACAAATACTTAGTTATAGGAAAAAAAATACATGCTAGTTGATATTTTACTATTTTTCAACATAAAATTGTACCTAAAATTGTTTGGCAGCAAATATATAAAACTAATAACTACTATGCATTATTATAATTTTTAACATTTAATTATTTATAATAACTTAAAAGAATATTTAGGTCACATAACAAGGCTTCACTTTGACGAATCAATGCAAAATATGTTTTTCAACAAAATATAATTAGAATGAGTGTAAGCCACTAATACAAAGAAACGTTTTGTTCAGGTTTAAGGTAAATATACTTAAGTTAATGTTCTTCACAAAGCGACCTTGGTACAATAATGTAACAAGGTGTCTACAGGAAGATTTGATGTAGCACTAACTTAGATTGGTCTTCACCGAGTAGCAGTGAACACAATATAACAAGTGCCAAGCAACAATGTAACCTGTGTGGGTAGGCATGGTCATTAAGTAGGTCTTTCCAGTAAATGTATGAGCTATAATACCTGATTCTCATTAGCTCAACTCTTTGACATGCTAAACAAACACCTGGCAATTGGTTAACAAGTGTTGCTCTTCTTCTGAAATGACATTTTAATATTGGCCATGTTTAGGTAAAAAAAAACATTGTCTGCGTCGGACCAGACGGGGGAAGTTATACCGTAGACCTTCTATTATCTATATATATATAAAATCCAATGTATGTTTGTTTGTCTGTCTATCCTTTATGCGCTACCAAACCGTCCAGCCGATCACCATGAAACTTGGGGAAGTTGTTCTATATCCCCCAGGGAAGGTTTCTGTCCTATTCCCGTTTCTTTAATCCCTCAGGGCTCCATCCCTTGGACTTCTAAAGTTTCAATGTTAATCAAATAGCAGGATGCATAAAGGTATAATAAGTCAAATATAAAAAGAATATCAGCTGTGGGTTTTAAATATGTCAAAATTATACTGTTTATATTTTTATGTTTTGATTTCTTGTGAAGCTATATTAATTGATTGATTTATTTGATTAACAGCTGTTAAATAAAACAATCGATTAATCGATAGTTCTTAAAAATTTGTTCTTAATTTTCAGCGTGACGCGGATTCTCGACCAACATCCCATCCCAAAGTGTCTAACGGGCGCAAAGAAGTATAACTTCAAAAACATCCTAGCATTACAACTAACAAGTCAAAGTCAAATACTCTTCATTCATTTAATTTACATTAAGTAACATCTGAATAGACTAGTGCCTGAATATAAATATAAATGTTACCTACTAATAACATTGTTTTAGAAAAACTTATCTATAGACATTTCTTTTTACTGTTTTATTTTTTTAAACTTCACGAGAAATAGGAGAACCTCAACATTTTTTTACCTATTTATATGTAAATAACAACAAATTTAGAATAACATTCATATACTTTCATGTTGTTTTACATGAAAATAAGCAGTAAAGGAAAAATCTTGTAATCAATGTACACGCAAATCATGTGACATTTGAATCATTTGTGTTGAACTAACAAGACGTGACTGCTCATATATATGTGATAATTCTTTGGTATAGAGAGAAAATAAAGTTATCGTCGTGGCAAAGTTTTATAGGCCACGGTGAAAATCAACAAACATTGTTAAAAAAACAGACAATGGAGCTGAAAAATAATTTAATACAACATTTTATATTACAAACAAACTATTTACATATTAACTACATTTCAGTTGAGTAAAACATCAGAAAACTAAGCTACACAAAGCACGGTACAACAATTATCAATATGTAAACAACGAACCTAACCTTGTGTTATATCACTTCTAAAAAATATAAACAATCAATCAATGACAACCGAATAGCCAAAAATCTATTGATTGATTGACATTGATAGAATCCAGAAAAATTAAATAAAACTGTCCGTTGTGTTGACGCTAGCACTTATCGACATAAACGTAGACGCTGTAGCATTCAATGGGTTTTCAGCTATTAGGTTACAATGTGTTTGCTGTACTTAGTTTCTTTCAAATTATTTTTTTGTCTTCCGGGAAAATTCCCTCCTGAAAATTTCCCCAAACCTGAGGGATCAATTTTTCTTCATATTCCCCCCAAACCTAAGAATCTCGTCTCATACATCCCTAAAAATGCAGTCAGCATTGAGTAAAATTGTCATACCATCTCTATCTGAAGAGAGTGAATCTGATTCAGACCGTGGACCGGAACGCCAATCTCCCATAGTGCGATCAGGCTCATTTGGTCCTCGATGATCCCTTGGTCCGCCTCGACCACCTCTTCCTTGGTCTCCCTCAGCTACTTCTATCCGCATCCGCCGGTTCTTGAGATTCTAAACACAACATTAATTAGAAATAACAACAAGAATGATAACAAAATTTAATTTTTAAAATTTTGTTAATATTGCTTATTTAAGCAATATATATTTAATGAAAAACAATGAGAATCACAAACTACATGGCACTTTCAGTGGTCACTGAAACAATGAAAACAGTGTACTGATAAAATTAAGTTGTAACATTATCGTAATACAGTAAATGAATTTCAATTTCTATTACAGAAAAACTGAAAGTGAATAACTGTGCCCGTGACACAATGAAATATGACGAGATGAGGAATGTGGCATTAAATCTCAAGAATTCCTAAATTACGTTACAGTACAGTTTAGTCACAGCTGATTGATGAATCAAATTGAGTCATTAAAAATACCAAGCATTTTCCTGGTACAATTTATAAAAAAAATATGTGTAATGTATTTTTATAAAAAGAATTCAATTTAGCATTTTTATTTATTACGATAATTACCTAGGTTTGAATACATTTTTAATAGTATTTTTAATGATAACAACTCGAAGAAATAATATTTGCCTAATGAAGAATATGATTAGATACATTCAATTTAGCACCACGCCAATTCTTAAATTATAGTAATATTTCATTTATTTGGATTGAACACAATATTAATCATTCAGAATGACATTCAAGACAAAATAAAGGGTGTGATGCTTAATCAATCAAAATGAATAAATGAATCCAAGGCCCTCCAAATAGTCAGTTGTTATTCAAGAGTGTACACCACACACATGTATGCTGCAGTAGGGACTATAACACTATAGACAGATGAATCATCAGGCGAATCAATATTCTAGCCTGTCGGAAAATAGATAACGGCAGACAATCAAGATCTCTAATGTATGACAAAAGTGCAATTACCGAGCACTTTACAAATGTTTAATTATTTGTAAACATTGGGCAAATATACTGAGATAAAAGTCTGCTGATGGAGTACAAATAAAATATTTAACATTCATGACAGCTTCAACAAATCCACTTGATCCTGATGTTATTTTAAATTTTTTTCTGTAAATATGTTCGTTAAATTACATTCCATTGCCATTTTACATACCATTAAAATTCCTTTATATAAGTTTTTTGGGGGAAACAAAAGATTTTAACTACAAAATCTATTGTATGGTAAAATGCAAAGACTTGCACAATGCCAAAACGCGGGTAGTGCCTATAAACACGTTACCTAAAGGTCTACTATTATAGTTCTGTAGTTCCTAAAACTTCTGACGGAATGCAGAGTAATACCTAACAGTAGAATACTAAAAGTTTACAAAATTTTACTTAATGAAATTATGACCCAAATTATTTTAGGTACTACAATAATGAATGGTCTAGAGAGAATTTGTCACTGTAGGCCTGACACATTTTAGTTCTTTAGATCAATATAAAAAACTGCAATTTTAGATTATATTAATTGTGTATCCGTGGAGTACTTTTCCAATTACGGTACTCATATAGCTGTAACTTTAAACTAACTGTAATGGCATTAAGAATTAATGTTTATAATTAGTAGATCATTTACCATTTTCAGACTTAACAATCAGCTTTGATATAATATTTTGTGTAGGGAAGAGAACTGAGTATTAGACTTAACAGTTAGTTGAAAATCAGACTGTAAAAAAGGTGTAGATCCCTTAGTTAGCCTGGCTATAGGACGATTAAGTAGTCGGTCGACCTTAGAAATAATAAATGCACTTGTTAATCTACACTCATTCGCCCATATCTCTAAGATCAGCATCTAAATAATTAACATAATACATAGCACCCACGATCTATAATTGTCTTCCACGTAGCCAACATTTGGTAGGTGACGTTTCTGTAGATTCAACAGATTAGTTCTTATCACACTTCACTTAGCACAATAAAATTGAAGGAATTGAAGTTAAGTTTAATAAATCAGTTGAGTTCATAAATTATGTGTCTGATCAGGGGGTAGCACCATCCACAAATATTCAACTCCCCAAGATAATAAATGTAGCAATATCAGAGGATATATGTGCACAGATAGACATAAATCAACCAGAAATTTCCTGCCATGGCATTACAGGTTATATTCACATGTACAGAATATTTCCAATCAAACGAGCAATGCTCAAGGGAAATCTTCGGCAGTTGGGGTAAATCTGGGGAAATTTGAAAGAAAATACGAGAGAGAGAGAGAGAGAGAGAGAGAGAGAGAGAGAGAGAGAGAGAGAGAGAGAGAGAGAGAGAGAGGGGGGGGGGGAGGGGGGGGGGGGGAGGGAGGGAGGGAGGGAGGGAGGGAGGGAGGGAGGGAGGGAGGGAGGGAGGGAGGGAGAGAGAGAGAGAGAGAGAGAGAGAGAGAGAGAGAGAGAGAGAGAGAGAGAGAGAGAGAGAGAGAGAGAGAGAGAGAGAGAGAGAGAGAGAGAGAGAGAGAGAGAGAGAGAGAGAGAGAGAGAGAGAGAGAGAGAGAGAGAGAGAGAGAGAGAGAGAGAGAGAGAGAGAGAGAGAGAGAGAGAGAGAGAGAGAGAGAGAGAGAGAGAGAGAGAGAGAGAGAGAGAGAGAGAGAGAGAGAGAGAGAGAGAGAGAGAGAGAGAGAGAGAGAGAGAGAGAGAGAGAGAGAGAGAGAGAGAGAGAGAGAGAGAGAGAGAGAGAGAGAGAGAGAGAGAGAGAGAGAGAGAGAGAGAGAGAGAGAGAGAGAGAGAGAGAGAGAGAGAGAGAGAGAGAGAGAGAGAGAGAGAGAGAGAGAGAGAGAGAGAGAGAGAGAGAGAGAGAGAGAGAGAGAGAGAGAGAGAGAGAGAGAGAGAGAGAGAGAGAGAGAGAGAGAGAGAGAGAGAGAGAGAGAGAGAGAGAGAGAGAGAGAGAACTATTGCTGGGTAGGTGGCTGTGGTGGTGGTTGTACATCCATAGAGCAACACTCAGGTGTAGATGCAGTATTTCAGTTAGTATATATAAAAAGGTATATGAAGTTTGCTGATGGGGAAGGGGTTGAAGGGAAGTGGTCTATCTTATGTTCAGATTAGGTGGGTTACGGGATTTTGTTATCCATTGGTGTGCTAATTCCATCCTTCGGAGTTGGGAACTATTGGCATGGGAAGGAAGGGATCTGATTACCTTAGTGGTGTAACACTGATCAAAATTTTGATTATGGAGAAGAGTATGGGCAGAGACAGGTTTTTCAGGATTTTGGACTTTGCAATCATGTCTATGGCCATTCATGCGTTTTCGAAGGGTTTCACTGGTAAGGCCAATATATTGGGCAGGACAGTGCTGGCACTGGAGTTGATAAATTAGATTGGTGGAATCACAGGAGTGGTTTCCAGGTATCTTGTAGGTTAAGGAGGTAGTGGAGCTGGTAAAAGATGTGGCTGGGAGATGAATAGGGCAGGTTTTGCAAGATTTCTTGTTAAAAGGATTGGAACCGGGTGGTTGCTGGTCTTTAGGACAGGTCAGGATGTTGGGATCAGGTAACTTAGGATGGACCAGGATTTGGCGGTTTTTGTTTTGTCTGAAAGTTACAGTAGGAGGTTTTTCAAGGAGATCTTTGGTGTGGGGGGAAGCTTTTAAGATGTTGAAGCCATCTTTCAGGATTTGGTTGAGTTTTTGTAGGCCATGGTGGTAATTAGTGATAAGGGGTAAGCATTGGGAACTGCTTCTGGTTTGGGGTTGGTTTTGGGACTGGGCTAAACGGATTTGGTTTTTAACAAGGTTGGTAGGGTAATCTCTCTTTTGGAAAGCACTGACAAGTTGGTTGTTGTATTGATTTAGGTTTCTGGGAGAGGAAATGATACGTTTGGCATGGTAGGGTAGGGTGACTATACAATGAAATGACTATAGGGTAGGGAGCGTTTAGTGTTGTTGGGGTGACAGCTGGTATAGTGAAGGTATTGTTGTTTATTGGTAGGTTTGATGTGAATATCAGTTTGAAGGACACCGTCCTCCAATCCAATTTCAACATCAAGGAAGACTATGCGTTCAGAAGAGGATTGCCAGGTGAAATTCAGGGATGAAAAGTTTTGTAGGCTTTGAAGAAAGGTTTCAAGATTGGTTTCGGAGTCAGTCCAGATCATGAAAATATCATCGATGAAACGGAGCCAGCAGAGGGGTTGGACGGGTTGTTTTTGAAGGAAAGTCTTCTCCAATTTCCCCATGAACAGGTTGGCATAGGAAGGGGCCATGCGGGTACCCATAGCGGTACCCTTGATCTGGAGGTAGTTAATGCCAGAACTTTGGAAGTGGTTTTTTTTCAAGGATGAATTGAGTCAGCTGAACTAGGAAGGAAGTGCTAGGCTTGGTGTTTGGAGGGCGTGTATTGAGGAAATACTCAATAGCAGCTAAGCCATGAGCATGGGGTATATTGGTGTACAGTGAAATGGCATCAATGGTAACCAGTTTGGTGTTAAGGGGTAGAGGTCGGGGAAGATTGGAGAGGAGACTAAGGAAATGATTGGTGTCCTGGACGTGGGAAGGAAGTTGTCGTACTAGAGTTTGGAGTTTGTCATCGACAAAGGCAGAGATGCGTTCGGTAACAGAATTATAGCTGGCCACAATAGGCCTTCCAGGGGGAGGGATGGTGCCTTTATGGATTTTGGGTAGGATATAAAACTGGGGTGGAGTAGGCTGTTCATTGATAAGCAGGATTTGGCTGGCGGTGGTTAGGTTTTGGTGTTTAGCATGATGAAGGAGGAGATTTTTCAGTTCTTGGTTGTGTTTTTCGGTTGGGTCGAAGTCAAGTTTTTTGAAGGTGCTGGAATCGGACAACTGGAGGTTAATTTTATTGATATAATCGGATTTGTTAAGAATAACAGTGGTGGAACCTTTATCGGCAGGAAGGATCATAATGTTGTCATTGGATTTTAGGGACTTTATGGCTCCGCGTTCAGCGATGGTAAGGTTCTGATCTTTAGGTAGTTGGGAGAAGAACTGTAGATTATAACCAAAATTAGTTTGTTTATAATTTTACATATTTACTATTAAAATTAATATTTAGAATGCAATTATATGTTTGTTTATATCATACTAAATAACATTAAATAAACCTGCTGAGCCCAATGATATGAGCCTAAAATTAACTATTAATAAAAAAAATTTAAATATATAAAAAAGGGCTACTGCATGATTCTTTATAATATGAATCTTGTTTTTCCTGTTACTCCTCAGTCGTATAACTTACAACTAATTTTTATTTATTAATGAAAAAGAATATTTCACTTAACTACCAATTTATTATTAACACTTCTATTACCTTAAAGTTTATCTTTTCTTTTAAGAAATAAATAAGTTTCATTGAAATGTGTCAAATAAACTGTTTAATGTTTTATTTAAACTTTCAAATTTACCTCTAGTAGGCCTGTTTATTTGTGGGAGTAAAATAAAAACTTGATGTTATGTTTAATTTGGAATAGAGTAAAAAGTGATCATTTTTCTTTTTCTTATTAGTTTTAGTTGCTTGACTTATTGATGGAACATTAAATGTTTACAATTACTTCTAATATTTTATTTGCGAAACTATTGTTGAACTCTACAAAAGTACAATGTGTTATGAAAAAATTCCACTTTGTGTTAGCATTTTTATTTCTTAATAAATTGTCAGGCTATGATTGTTGAAATAATAATTTAATTAAAAATTTGTGCATGGGGAAAATTTACCCTTGAAAAATAATGCTCTGGGGAAAGTTTGGGTGGTAAAACACATTCTGCATCCCTGATTATGTAATTAGGGAAGATATTTACTAAACAATCCTGATTAAAAAGTAAAGGCCACAAGATTTATTCTCACATTCCTAACACAGATAGTAAACTATCGTTGATTGACATTCAGTGCCAACTTGTCTGGTACTTAAACAAAGTTGATATCAAGGTATTCGTGATAGCGATGTTTCTGGTAGTGAGGACAAAACTGTAGTTTTAATTTTACTTAACACAGGCAAAATCCGTAGTATAGAGGTTCGCTTTCATATATTGTACTTTAGAGCAAATCGCTTATTGTAAGTATAATCCACTACATACTACAGTATCTACATTAAATGCTTTCCTCTTAAATTCAAATCTTAAAGCAGTACACTTATTTTTTTCTCACCATGAGAAATGTTAGCCACAGTGTCAATTACACTGAATGGTACTGATTAGTGATGGATCGATCCATTTTTTTTTGTCCCGGCTTGGTTCTTTACTGAAATCAGTTCTTTGTTCTAGAACATTAGTTAGATTATTCTAACTAGTTGGATAATTACTTTTTGAGAAAGTCTCAGAAAATGTTTCTAATACCTTTACGCCAGCAAATAAACAAATTATGAGGAATCAGTCAGTAAAAACAAGTATTTTGGCGATTTCTCCAATATGAAGTACAATACACCCTAAAATCTATGAAATGGCATACAATATTTCCAATAACTAGAGAATTGGTAACATTTTATTTATTCTCAAGATATGACTGTTTTCATATTTTGCACAAAGAAAGTATTTACTTTAAACTTAAAAGTATATACAATTTAGCTGAATGAAATATAATGCTCAAATTAGTATGCAATTTAAATTTACCTTGAGGAAATTACAAAACTTACAAGCCTAGAGAAAATATAAAATAGCCTCCCTTTTATGTCTGGTTTAGTAATACAACTTATTAAAAAACAAATCACAACAATTGATTAAAATTACAAGAACTAAATTTAAGAGGTTGATGTAATTGTAATACGTCAAAAATAAACATCAAAAACAAATAATAATATAATTAATTAAAAAAAAAAAAAATTTGTACTAACTATTGAGTTAATTGAAAAAAAACTTTTTTTAACTATATTGGTTCTTTTTTTAATAATTGGTGATAATACTGAATCAAGAAAATATGAATGCTACTCACATTATTAAAAACTATACAGCCATAAAAAAAACTATTCATAATACTATAAATGTTTTTTCAATCCAATTCCCTGGGTTTTGTTTGCATTGTTTATTCATTATTAAAAACAAGCCTAAATAAATTAACTCTTAATACCTTAAGTTTGTCATAAAAACCATTTATTTTTCAAAATTCACAATAAAACTTAGCAAAATGAAGCATAATTAATTTCAGAATGTTTCTTAAAGGTATTTTTATCAGGCAGGAAGTGATAAGAAAGGGTTTCCATAAACAAGGGTGGAGTTCAGGGTGAAAGGATGACTGGACTCTTGAACAAAAACTGAATGGCTTTAACCCTTTTAGTGCCGTGACCTATGGTGAAAAGTGCCAAGCAATTCTGAGCAAAAATGTAAGGGTTTACAAAAAAAATCATATTAAATTTATTTTTGGTCATAAACCTTTGAAATAAGTTTTATTTTGTTTTATGATTATTATTGCACCTTTTGATTGTAAATTATTTAAAAATATTGTCTTCCAAGTATTTATAAACTAAAAAAACCTGTAAAAAAGATAAAAATAAAAATTTGTCTTTGAGTCCATTAAAGTATATTTCAGTATTTTTTTTTTTAATTTTTTCCAGTAATACTGTCTTATAGTGCATCTAAAACTGAACAAAACCAGTATAACAAATATTACTTTCATGCAAACAATTCCCAATATTTTGCAAAATAAAAATATTTTACAATATGATAACTTACGGCGAAAACATATAATATATGGAAAAAATTTATTCTCTGTATTCTTATAAAAAAACAAAGTTATAAGAAGTAAATTACTATATTAGGAGCTTATTCTATACCTAAAATATGTTGTAACCATAGTAATCATAAAGAATAATATAGAAAATAAATCATTACATACCTTATTGATTGTTCAATTCAGATATTCAGATTGAAAAATCAGGTCTCCTTACTGAAGCATTGAATTTACAATTGTTTTTTTACACTAATCATCACAGTTTACTTTATTTCTATCCATTTTACAATAAAAATGATTAAAACTTTGATTTGAAAACACACGCAAACACCGCTCGCCACAATGTAAACAAACAACTAGCGCAACTTTGTAAACTAATGAAACACCGATATATCGAAGAGTACATCGAAACATCGATCGAAACAAGTACTTCGACGCCTTTAGAAGCTGTCTGCATCGTTACTAGCCAGTTAATAGAGTAAGGTAGTACTATAATAAATTAAATACGGATCGACATGCTCCGTGTCGACGGCATTTTTAGCACAGATATGCATCGACACGGAGCGTGTCGTGTGGCACTAAAAGGGTTAATTCACTGCCTTTGCATGTGAATTCCTATTCATTAATGTTATCTCTTTCTTTTCAGGGCTGATAAGGAAGTGGCCTGACTATGGGCTAACATTTTCCAACTTAGATATTTTGTTTATACTTAAATATTTTGTTTATCTCCTTGGCCAAATCACGTACTAAGGAAGTGGTCTTCTATGGGCAGATATTTTCTGACAAAGATATATTGTTTGTCTTGTGGCTGGATATTGTCGTTTGATTGTTCTGTTTATCAACACTTTTCACTACTGAAACATTTCTGATATGAAAGTTAACTGCAAAACCGAGATTTTCCCATCGGTTCTCAGTTCCGGTTCTTTTGTCAAGAACCGATAGAACCGACTTTAGGGACCGACCCATCCCTGGTACCGATCACAACAATAAAATCAAACTGATCTAAATTTGTAGTGTCTAATGCCACCTGTAATTCCTCAGGTCGCAAAAACTGGAAGTTGTTTTCCTGTTAAGACAAGTCCTGTTATGACTTGGAAATATAAATTCGTCTTACTGAGAATTTTACCCTGGGAATTCGTCTTATAAAGGTCAAGTTTGTGGTATAGATGTGTTTGGCTCTTGATATTTGTGCTATATGAGTTTCCCGTTGTTTCGAATATTTGTGTTGTTGAGGTAGTTGGTTCTTAAAATAAATGTTTATAAAGATACTTTTAACATTGAGTGTTATGAGAGGTTCAATGAGATTTTTTTAAATCGTGCGACGATGATTTTGTGCTATTGAGGTTCGTGCTAACAAGGTTCTGTTCCTCATAGCATTTTCTGTTTTGATCTAGATGAATAAGAGATATGACTATAAATACAGACTAATAAACACTTTCAGTAAGACTGTTAAATGAATAAATCTCTGATTAGAATCAAACAACAATAATGTTAACTCACCGTGTCTGGCATACTGAGAGCTTCAATAAGACTGTTTCTGTCATCAAATTCAATGTAACCAAATCCTTTAGCTCTATTAGAATTGCCTCGATCATCTCGGGGAAGTCTTACACTTTTCACCTAAAAATATAAAATTCGGGATAAGTAAAAAGGAAGAAACTTCGTTACAACACAGGGACTGAATTAACAAACTTTAATTAATAATTAATTATAATTACAATGCACTAATGTAATAAATGTTCTTATTCCAACATTATATTAATTCAAAAGGTCCAGCAAATAATGATGATTTATTTCAAATTTTGTATAAAACCTTTCAATTGAGAATTACTTATTTTTCAACTGATCACATATTACAAAATAAATAGAAGAAATACTAAACAATTTTAATTTGATATGTTATATACATATATCAATACTTTCCCACATGATTACTGAACAAATCAAGGCAACTACCATATCTGTCAACAATTTTTCCATTAATATATGGATAAAATGTTGCATAGCGAAATATAATGCTACAATTTTGGATTTTGATGAAATACGTTTGTTTCGTTTTCTATTTTCAGGTTGGTTTTCTTCTTATTTATCAATTACAAGAATAAATTGTTGTTTGGGTTTTAAATAGAATATCTATACCTATAAAAGGCAAATACCACTGACTAATCGCTGTAACTAAAAATGTACTAAGCCTACGAGGCTGAAATTTTGTAGAGTCAAAGGTCTTATGCTGTAGATGTGCAATAAGGGATTTTGAAAAATGCGTAGTAAATCTAAGATGGCAACCTTTTTAGTGCCATCAATTTTAAATGCCAGAAACAGTGTTTCTCTAATAGGACTGTAGCGGCTAAATGAACGGTTCTACAGCAAAATTAACACCATTTTCTGCACCTGATTTGAGACGATCTACAACTTTGACCCTATGACTTTTTGCTCTATCTCACCTACTTCATCCTTAGGTAGAGCTAGTTTATCAATTTGTGCGTATAAATCAAATTGGTTAATTAACAGCCTCTAAAAGTGGACTTTTTCTAGACTGTGAAACTTTGTTATCTAAGAGAAAATACTGTATTCAATGGGAAAATATACAACTTAATCTGAACACATGTATAGCCAGGTCATTGGACATGGCTAAACATGGCTAGAAACACAACATTTCACTGATTCAGAGTCAATTAGCGTACTCTGCGCCCTCTAAAAGTAGACACAGAATTTTCTAGACTATGAAACTTTGCTATCTAGGAAAATGTAACTGTCTTAAATCGGAAAATTAACAAGTTAGTTTTAAAGCATGCATAGCCAGATCATAGGACATAGCTAAACATGACGAGAAACACATTATTTTATTGATTCAGAGTCAAATATAGTACTTTGTGCCCTCTAAAAGTAGACTTACAGATTTCTCTAGACTTTGAAACTTTTTTATCTAAGAGAACAAACTGATTTTAATCGGAAAATTTACAATTTAATTTGACCAAATACATAGCCAGTTCACAGGAATATGGCGAGAAGCCCGAAATTTCACTTATTCAGAGTCAACTACAGTAATATAAAATACGAGATACGTCCAGAAAGTAAGTTCCGTTTCCATTTATATCCACTGCAGCGCTGCGATCGCAGTTCCGCGCATGCGCGGCAGACGCTCTGTATCAAGGAGAAGAAACGTGCACCATTTTGAGATCGCTGTCAGTCTCGTACGCTTTGTTGTGCTTGTTTAAAATGTCGGTGTTGATCGAAAATCCCGCCGCTTGTGAAATCAGATCTGTGATTCATTTTCTGAATGCTAACAAAGTGAAACCGATTGACATTTATCGGCAAATTTGCGAGGTTTACGGACAAAATGCGATGCGTGATTCAATGGTGAGAAGATGGGTCCGACAGTTTAATGAAGGACGTAATGAAGTGCATGATGAAGAACGAAGTGGGCGTCCATCTTTGATTACAGAAGAACTGGTTCACACGATTGATGAGAAGATCAAGGAAAACCGTAAGTTTACAATGAGTGCTCTCGCTATGGAATTCCCCCAAATCTCACTGTTCTTACATCTGAAGTCATTCCTTGGCGGTCAACACTTCAACGATGACGAAGAGCTGAAAGAAAATGTTTCCAAATGGTTGAAGACACAGGCGGCAACCTTCTATGAAGAAGGCATAGAAAAACTTGTGCCATGCTATGACAAATGCCTGCAAAATTTCGGCAGTTATGTAGAAAAGTAGTTTAAGTGTTGTAGATTTTAGTGCAATAAATATTTTTTCTGTATCTGTAGACAAATTATTTTTATTACCAAACGGAACTTACTTTCTGGACGTACCTCGTATAAAATGTGATATAAGCCATTTACCCACAATTACTATTTATCTAAAACTATACATCCAATTGACTTGAACATTTTTACATCTTGGACTCTAATAGAGGCTCACTAAGAAAGGGTTTTCTTCTCTGACCTCAGGACTCCATCCCACAGGCCTTCAAAATTTCAATGGTATTCTTATGGAGGTATGGTATTAATTGATTTATTTATTTGATTAACAGCTGTTAAACAGAAACAAACTGAATAAAATTGTAGTAGGACAAACTTTTTAAAATTAATAATAATTTAGTAAAGTAGTAAATTATTCATAACATCAGCTGTTCTAAATTGGATGGTATATTAAATAAGTGTATTTTAAAGACAAAGTATTTAGTTTGATATACTTTAAGTAATTTTTTAACGTTCTTGAATTGTTGGAATTTTTACTTATAGTTTGATTGCAAGTCTTCAAACTCAATATTATGATCAGTGAAGCGGGCTGATTCAGCTAGTAACTTAAAAAAAACAGTTATATTTGCCCAACAAACAGTTTATTTTACAAAACTGGGATATAATTTTGGGACTTTTACAGATTCATTTATTTTTATATAAATATATATGTAATATGAATAAAAATAATAGCAGTTTTAACATCTGTCATTTATTTGCAAACAAAAAGTTGTAAATCCCTGCCACTACGGTATGGATGGAAAATTATGTTTTTGATATAAGTACTTGGTCAAGGAAGTTACCAGAGAGAGAAGGGTGTACGATGCATCAAAAAATCAATGGCCAAACTGACGAATTAATACAAAAAATATTCCTTTGAATCAATAATATTTATTGGTACGTCTTTTAGAACTAGTGCATGATGTTTTGAATAAAATATTTTACAATGAAATAGTTGTAAAATGATTATTACTCACGTTTGTTTTCGTTCTGAGTGGACAGGGATGAGCATGATCAGACACAAACCTGATATTATTGCGATAACGAATACAGGTTGACTGGGAGATATAACTCATACTAATATGAACATGTTAAAAGTCCATCAAGCTATGCGTTTGTAATTTACAGAATGTTCTACTGATACCACAAATCAGTAGAACATTCCCATACCTTGACAGTTATTTCAGTTAGTCAGCAATTATTTTGGGATCTGTATTTGACCAAAAAAACAATAGGAACTGTTGATGCCTATTTAATTGGAATAGGCTAGTGAAATTAGGTTCTTCTATTGTGATTTTGAATATTGCTGATAACAGTCTGAATATTGCAGATAACATTAGTGACTAGTGACTTTTGCTATCACTTCATGTCTGATGGGGTACCTGACCTCTACAGTCTATCCTTTTTACAAAATATTTCCTATTCAAAACACTGTCTTAGCCTGTTTTCTTTTATAAATTCAAACGTGTTGCATTTTTAACTATTCACGTTCGTCGATTTTGATTCAGTTAGTCTGTTGGCACTGTATTCTAAAATAAATTACTCAATATAATTTGCATTTAAAAAAAGTATAATTAAACGTTAATTACAAAGCAATCTATTAACATCTGTTTTCAACCTTTTTATTGAAAAATAATTTAAATTAAAATCAATATCAAAACTCTCAATGTATTCAATAAATTACATTTTATTACATATGTTGATACTATTATCAATTTTCATATATTGGGTAAACAATAACGGATTGTTATAATGTACTTAAATCAAAATGATGCTTCTTCTAAACAAATTCTGTGTTATAGTCCGTTTTATTTATCTATACTAACGTAACTTTTCTTTAATATTTATTTCAGTTAATTCGTTGTGTAACAGGTCCACCAAATTGACAAATAAATTAATTAAATTAAATAAATAATAAATTATTTTAATGAAGAAATAGATAGATTTAATTAAAACAATCACCGAACATTCAGATAATATTCGGAATCCATTGTAAATTAATAGCCAACAAATATAGAGAAGTGGGCAGGTATATTTGTCCCAGGCAGTCGTCCGAGACATAAACAAACACATTCCAAGTATTGTTAGCGAGACAGATAAGACATGTGCAGTCGCATCGTTGGACGAGTCTATCTGACAGTCCAAAGGGATGTCAGGGGGACACGATACGATGGTTGAGTCCAATCTAGATGAGAGACGTATTTAGTTAAAAAAATAATCGCTAGAGGCACCACCTACCGGGGCAAAAAGCACATGGCATGGGCAGAAGTATACCCTCCAACCCAATGTTATCGCGTGTAACGGAAAGAGACCGAGGACTGAAGACACGCCAGCCTCGTCCAAGCCTCGTTCACTCTCATTTAAGACTCCTCCGGGGTAGGACACTCTAAATCATGTCATAGAAGAAGCAAGTATCCAAGCCGCGTTGATGCAGCAGTAAAAAAAATTTCTTTTGTTACCGCGTGTGACTGTTTTGAATATGAAATATAATTCATAATGTTGTGAAAGTAGATATTTTAAACAGACATGTGTGTGATTATTAGACTGAATCGAGACTTGTAATTTCGTTTATTCAAGACCACGTGGAGTTTCAGCATCACAAGAAGAAAAGTTAAAGATAAGTTCTAGTTATTAACTGAATATCCTATGTTTTAGTAATCATCAAAAAATAATTAAATTCATTTTTGTTGTATTGAAATTAAAAAAAAAAAAGAAATTAAAAAAAGAATGTATTATTAAATTAACTTTTTCAAACAAGTCTTAATTCATTGTAATTTACAGCCTTACCAATTTACCCACATAAAAAACCCTGAGATCATATGAATAATTTTAATTTGCATAAATTTTATCAAATTAATAAGAAACTTAAATTAATGTAACTCATCAGAGAGAGGTAGGTTACAATTGTCAGTTAATACTTTCCATAATGTTATATTTTAACTGTAACAAATTAAATTTTGATAATTTTGACCAGTTACTCTCCCACAACAACAGTAAAATACAACAATTGGCATTTCAATTTAATGCAGAGCCATCAACTGTCTTTACTATTAGCTTTTCTTTAATTGGCCCTCTTTTGAACTCATTACTTATAGGCATAATTAACAAATTTAACAAAGAAAGACTAAAATTCTATTTCAAATTAATTGTAATTTATTGTGCTTTAGGCATACTGCATTTTGGCAATCCCTTCAACTTACATTCCTTAAAATATCATTTTAAATTTACCTTCTTAATGGCATATAAAATTTATTTACCTTATAATATTTTTGTTTCATACATATAATATTAACTAGCCAACATTTATTGATCTATATTTTACACCTACCCTCAAGTTCGAGAAAAACTCTGCTAAGTCATCTTCGGTTACTTCGTAAGAAAGGTTTGACAAATAAGCTTGGAAAGGTGGTTCCTGTGGAATCTTGGCATCATTTTCAGGACCTCTAGCTGCTCTTGGAGCTGTTGGAAGAGTAACTTCAGCTTTGCGCCCAAAGTCATAGGGGTCTGAAAAAAATTAATAAAGTAGCGTAAATATAGTATAATTTTGCAATTTATCAATACCAGATTTAATTTTGTCTTGTTATATTACTATATAACTTTATTTATCACATGTATTCCATAAATTCTGTATGATGGGAGGATTATGAAAGGTTCTTATTGTAAATCAATATAACAATAAGAAAGAAGATAAGAAAATTGAAAAAACAAAATAGCTCTTAAATAATGTTTGTGATGATATGAAAATGTCTTTGCTATCAGAAAACGTATCAGTTAAAAATTCCTATAGAAAGGCTATTCTAATTGAACAGAATCATTGTTAAGGCTCCATTGACAATACACTATTCATATCTCATCTTCCGGAACACCTGAATTTTGGCTGGAAAGCCACTTTTCTACAGTTTTAAGCTTGAAAGAAGGAAAACTTAAGGAAGGCAGTAAAAACTGTGAGAAAATGGTTGTGCCAGAAGTCAATCAAATCAGATCTTTTACGTCAGATAGGTCTAAAACTGATTCTAGCCTTTTAAAACCCGAGTAACCTTTCTAATAATTTATAACCCTTTTCTTGTAATTATTTTAAAGAAAATGTTGGGGAATTATGAGACGAGAAGGGAGACCTGTATACTTACGTAATTTAGGTTTGTAAAATATATTTTTTTGTCACTACTGCAATGAAGAAGACTTTTGTTTGCAAATAGCTTTTACATTACTCTAATTTCTTTTCAGCCTTTAATATATATATATATATATATATATATATATATATATATATATATATATATATATATATATATAAAACGTATGGGTTTTCTTCAGCTACCATTGAGTAATATTTTTTTCTTTAAGCTGTGATATATAGTTGGATTAAGATCCAAAAGTCATACAATATCTAGTATAAAAGAAAAGTGATCTCTTGTTACAAAGCTAAATCCAATCCATCGAGCCATTTATAACCTGCCTCACTTATTCTGTTTATACTAGCCAGTCCCTCCGTGAAAAAATACAGCGGACACTCTGTAACTATATGATCCATTGTTTGGATGGACTCCCCGCAATCACATGACTGATCTAGTGTCAATCCCCATTTATACTTCCAGTAGTTACAATCACATGACTGATCTAGTGTCAATCCCCATTTATACTTCCAGTAGTTACATCTACCCACGCCTGTTCCGAACCAATTCAAAAGTGTCCATCCCGAAGGAGGTTCATTCCACCTACAGGTATTGATGGAGCATTAATCATGAACTATTTGCGTCCATCAAAACTGTTCCACGATATGGCCCAGCTAGTATTGGGCGAAAAATTTGAACTGCTCAACTGGGAAGCAGTACGTAAGGGGTGGGTTTCGAGATTTTAAGCGACCGTTCTGACAAAGGAGATCCTGGGTAATGGAGAGGTACAGGGCATTCAAGATCTTATTGAATTCTTTGAGTAGTGCCTCCAGACGTCTTATCTCTGGAGGAGCTATATTGCACAGTACTAGGAGCCAAGAAAGTGGAGTTGCCATGAGGGTACAACTAATAGCTTTCATAGCTCTATTAAGTTGGACATCAATCACTTTTGTAAGTGTGCTATTTAGCCATACGGGGAGCACTGTATTCAGCAGCGGAATATACCAGAGACATAGCAGTTGTACGCAGGACATGTGCATTGGCTCCCCAAGTTGTTCCAGCAATATATATGATGTGGTACATTTGCCCTGGTTTTAATTTAAGCTACTGTTTTTTGAAGATGGCTTTTAAACGTTAGCGATTGATCTAACGTTACTCCCAGGTACTGTGGATGTTCATTATGATGAGAGTTTTGCACCATTTAGAGAGACGTTCAGTTTTCGATTAGCCAGTCTGTTACTTAGGTCGAGGCAGGCTACTTCAGGTTTTGATGGGTTAGGATTTAGCTTCAAGGTTCTAAAATATCCTTCAAGGGCTGCAAGGTCACTTGTGTTTCTTTAGTAGCTGTGAAGTCCTTATGTTGGTAAGCTAAAGTAATATCATCTGCATATATAAACTTTCTAGACTTTGTTATTGGGATGTCAGCGGTATACATGTTGAACAAAATTAGAGGAAGAACAGACCCCTGTGGCAGACCATCCTTCAACTGTCTAAAAGCTTTCTTCACAACCGAGATATACTTTTATTAGCCTGGCACTAAGCACTGACTCCAAAAGTAGCAAAAGAAAGGTACAAGGAAGGAGGCTGTAAAACTTTAGCAACAAACCTTTGCTCTACACTATGTCATAAGCTGCTGTGATATCAACATAAGCAGCAGATGTTTTTAATTTATTTTCAAACCGATTCTCAATAAATGATGTCTGAGCTAGGATCTGGTCGCTACAACTTCGGCCAGGACGAAAACCAGCCTGCTCAACTGGAATATTAGAATCAAGATTGGGTGATATTCTATTGTGTTGCAGCCTTTCCAGTAGCTTATAACAAACACTAAGAAGAGATATTGGGCGATAACTTTCCACTGCTGCTTTCCCTGCTGGTATAGAGGAAATCACCCTGTCTATCTTTTCCTCCATGAAATTTCTAGAGACTTCCAGGGGTGCCGCCATTTGACTTTTTTTTTATTTCACCCAGCTTGTAAAGCACGTGTTTGTCCGAAGGTTGGCGAGCTGACTTTGATAAGCTGACTATCTGTTTAGCTATATCAAAGGCCCTTGGGTGAAGCACTTCTCTTTGATTTGGAGATATACTAGTAGAGTTTACTTAAAAGTGACCACGCTTTTCTACTGCTGTGGGTGAAGTTTATATCTTCAACAGTTTTCCCCCTTTTTTCTCTTCTGGCACTGTCTAGAGAGTGCAGCAGCAGATAAGCCGTATTGGAGTTTTCGGTAGCATTACTCCTAGTAAAGGTCATCTGATTCTCTACTTCATCATGGTATATACTCCTTTCTGTATCATCTTGGTATGCAACCTTTAGCAATTGACGAGACGAGATTTGTAAAACTATCATAATTTCTTATTCTAGGAGGAATGAACCTGATGCTATCATCAAGCCTGGTGGTAAAGCCCTCCGAGTGTGCTTTATTAAAATTCCATCTAGGCCGTGGAAATGATCCTGGAATTATGGGAATTTGGATCCCCAATAAAACCAGTACTGGCCTATGTTGAGAGTGGGGAAAAGCATCAAGAACTTTCCTAATTGGTTTCGGGCTTGATGATCGTTCACATGAGCAGAAGCTTAAGTTGGGAGAGTAACCTCGACACCAACGAACTGAATAAAAAGTGGTTCTATTTTTAGCATCAAAGATCAGGAAAAGGTTGTTCATTTCAGCCCAGTCAGCAAGCTTTCTGCCATTCTTATCGTTGGTGTTGTAGCCCCATTGGCTATGGTGACTGTTAAGAGTCACTCACATAGAGGATAGGATGTTCAAATCTTGGCAAAATCGTATTATCAGGCCCTTGGACGTTAGGAGGCTTATAAACATTGACTATTGTAGTATCTGACACTTGGATTGCCAAGACAAAAATGTCACCATCAGAGCTCTTGTGGGTAACTGACACACTGTCAATGTCATGCTTCACGTAAGTTGCAGTAACATATACCCTATGCCCTTAGCATCAACGAGTCTGTATCCAGGAATATTGCCTCTTGCACTATTATTATCTTCAATGTGGGCCTCTTGGCGTGCAAGGATATCAACATTGTTTTCATAAAGGACCCTACTGATGCACTCATTCTTAGCCTTGCTCAAACTCTCAGCATTAAAATGCACTACGTTTAAAACAGAACCTATTAATTTAAATTAGCTTGGTCCTCAAAAGAGCCTTATTTGTTTAGTGGGGTAGCTACCATAGCTGGGAGATCACAAATTTGTGATAGTTTAGCTACCAGATTTGTTGCTCGTTTAGAACTACCCAGGGGATACGTACAGCTTTAAAGATTTGCTCTGGACGCGAAAAACATCATCCTCAGAGCATTTTCAGCCTTTAAAGCATTGGGAATGGGTTGCAAATGGGATGCCTTGATCTCAACAACACAATGCACTAATTTTAGTTTTACTTTCTTAACCCTCCATTTGATGACTGAAGAACACATACAGCCATCATGTTATCCTTAAATCATGGTGCAATATATTGGGAAAATTATAAGTGATGTTATCGCAATGAGAAATATATTAGTTTTATATAAATAAGGTTTAAACAGCATTAGCGATAATCACATATTTTATATAATTATAAAGAGGAAACATCAGGTTTTTGATGGATGGAACTGGATTTCCTGTTTTAATGTTTTTAAAAGTATTTGAGGTATTATGTGACAGCTGATTGACAGCAGCGCTTTGACAGTAGCGTCCTCAGTAGTAATTAATATGCAGTTGCTTTGTTTTGTTGTTGCTATTTAAAATAGGAGTTTGTTATTTGTTTTATTTTTTCTTCATTATAACTGTGTTCTGTTCAATCAATATTTGTGGACTAATGTTTGTTATAAAATAATTTTTTGGCAGTTTCTTTGTAAATTTTCAAAAAATGATTAAGGGCTATATAAGTACAAATTTGCATATGGAACGGGTGTAGGTATATATATTAGCTTATGAGTGTTAGATATTGTTGTAAATAGTTTATATGTGACATTATTTCTATTATAAACTAAATTTGGAACATTTTGTATAGTTTGAAATTTTGAATGATCACTACTTTGATCAACATTGGCATCAAACAATTTTTTTTTACATTTCAGTTTTTAAGACATTAATCTTTTTTAGAAATTTAGTAACTTGAAAATTATTTCAGAACTAGACAAAGTATGTTTTTACAGTAAAAATGAGATATATATATATATATACTGTAATAATATATATAAAACACTTATAAGCCTGAGAAACTTTTTTAAATAAAAACCATGTAAATTGCTTAAAAATCTCCCCCATTTATATGTGATATAGTCATCAAATGGAGGATTAAACAGATATTTATGGCATAAAACATTTGAGGACTGTTCGTTTTTATGTTTCTGCTCAAAGAACTCTGTTAATGTATGTGAATATTTGTAAATTACCAATACTTAATGTAATCCATATTACCTTAATTAAAACTAATGAATTAATGTTTTCTTGATGCATATCCTTCTTGATTTGCTTTCCTTCTATTAATGGCACCTCCTTGTTTTAGCATGTGTATATCAGTGTGTTGGAATGAGAATAATTTTCTTTTAAGTTTAAACAAGAACAAAATACATATGTAGTCTATTTTAAATATTATAATTGTTCATTTTTACTTGATGCTAAATCTAGACATGAAATTTAAAGTGTGTAGCCACCTAATTCATAAGTTTGAACATTAATAATTAAAATAAATAATTTATTTATGTTCAACATGGAAATTGGGTAAAAGCTTCAAGTTGCAGATCTAAGATCTACAACATTACAGCAATTTTACAACAATATATGTAACAATTTAAAAACTTATCTTGAAAAATATGCTACGCAGCATTTTTTGTACTGAATTAAAATATTTTAATTACTTTTTTTTCTAATGTGATCAACTGAAGATAAGTCTAGTGGCCTTGAAATAACTCCACTTATGTTTCTTTAAACATGGTTTTATAAATGTCACACATGATTTATCGAAATAGTTTATTTCCCATTAAAAACTTAAATCCCACATCTGTGAAGAAAACAGCTTGCTTTTACAGTGGACTCCCGATTATCGGCGAGCGGATTATCGGTGTTGTAAATTAACGGGGATGGCCAAATAAAAAAATTAAATTAAAAAACGCTTTAGAAAAATGTAAAATACTTCGCAATAATAAGACGAAGCAGGCTCATCCATGCACGCACTATCTATAGCGATCGTTTACGCGTGGACACCCTGTAGAAGTGGCTGACCTTGGCACATAACCAGGTTATTTGCGGTCAAGTTCGCTTGCTTTGTCACACACATAAACAATATTGCTCAGTTCAGTGCGCTGTTTTTATTCTATTTTCACTGTGAGTTTGTTTTCGTTCACGAGTTGACATACGTGAGTTGGTGTACAGTGTTTTGTTTAGTGCATTTGTTTAGAAAATATGAAAAAGTTTTGAATAATAAGTTATTGCATGTGAATGTGAACAAAACAACTATGCAAGTGAAATAATACAGGCTGGGAGCCATCTGTTTGTTGTTAGCAGTAAAGTATAGCCTAGCTGTCAGACCCTTGTCAAACGAAGATTGTAAAACTAAATAAAAGCCCGCAACCTACCATTAGGTGTGTTGTTGTACTGTAATACAGTACACAGTAGCTGTTTTTTGCTCTCTCCTCACATTCCATTAATACACTGGCTGACCCTTGCTCACTGAGCGCGTGTGTCTGTGTGTATTTCTACTACAGACACACTCACTCTCACAAACCCCGAGATTCCGAACAGGATCCGGTCCCAATTTGTTTGTATTAGCGTAAATTTACATATTTTTTAGATACTGGTTATTTTTAAACCGATTAAAGGTCATTTTAGGCTATTTTTGGATTAACGGAGAAATCGATTATCGGCGATCGTTCTGCCACCCATTATCGCCGATAATCGGGAGTCCACTGTATTTAGTTTATTATTATCTATTTTATAACAATCTTTTCTGTCTTTATTGTCTTACATGAGATGCCAATTAATACAACTTGGTGCATATTTTCAGGCTAATTTGAATGATTACACAAGTGTGGAATGAGTATGGATGGCCTGTGTAATCCGGTTACTAACAGAAAGGGCCATTTATTAATAGCCCAATAGCCAAGTCAACTAAGGGACCATCAGCTTTACATGGAATCTGAACCACTTAGTGTTGGTCTGATTTTCAGCTAAGTGACATCTGATACACAGTTTTCTCTTCTACACAGCTGGATACTGACTACCACCAAACATGGACACCCCAAGACTTAAAACCATTATTTAAAAAGATTTTGTACTAACAACCTAAAGGGAAGATCTCTAACAATCGGTTTCAATACAAATTTAGAGGTTTAAATGGTCAACACTTTTCGACTGTAGGCTAACATACCAATATTATTATCTGTTGGGCATAACTTTTTTATCGCTTTTTACATATAGCTTAAGTCATGAGTTACGTTTAAAATGAATCTTGTGTTTAACTGACAAAATTACAACTTCTTACACAACAAAATTTCAAAAAATACCTCTGTACGTGCATGGGAGGGGCAGGTGGGTTAATACAGCTGTATGGGTATGGGTGGGCAGGTGAGTTAGAACCACTGTACTTGTAAGGGTGGGCGGGCCATTAAATGTCATGAGTGCTTGGTGTATCGGAATGTCAAGTGTGTTGTTTGGGTGGCTATTAAATCTCCGATTACACCAATAATCCAATAATTTAATTCCATACACATTTGAAATATTATAAATTATACTACACTTACTTGAGAGGACTAACTTCGCTGTTTTTATTCAAAAACAAGAATAGCTTGTTGATTTAAAATAGCTCTTAGAGCAAGTTTTTTCCAATATATTCTTCTGTACAGTTTTAACGTGAAAGTTAGATTCTGAATCACATTTCTATTTTTCAATACTTTTTAATCACTTAACATTTTCTTCTGGGTTTGAGAACTCAGGTTGAATAATCACATACTCAAAATTTTAATAGTAACTGCCAAATCACGGTATCAGTTCTTGGCTCACAATTATTAAATTATATCAAATGTAGGTGAAACTGTTACACACAAATTTCTTTTACATTCAATTCCAGACACCAGTTATAATGCTGTAAAGTACAGCAAAAATCGGGGCTGTTTGTGATAAATTCCTGGCTTTTCTGTGAAATCGGTACTTTCTTGTAAAAATAATGTTTGAGCTTTTTGGGATTACCATGACATAGGTGATCGGCACATGCTCTGAACTTTTTGTAAGGCATCCATTTATTAAAAAATGCCACTCTCTATTTTCACTAATTTCAATATATTCTGAAGCAAATAAACAGTAATTTAACATCTGTTCTCAAAGGACTAATCCAAATTTACAAAGCCACAAAGGAAGGATGGACAAAACTGTGGAAATGACAACAGAGTTGTTAACAGGGGGTGCACGCTACACACAAGTATCAGCTACTTAGTACAGTAGGATTATAATTTTTATAACCATGGACTCGGCCATGCACTACTAATCTAAACAAATGAACGCAGACTAATGAGTAATTCCTCCATCGAGTGACCTAATTTGAGCGAATGTTTTTACGACACCCTTTACAATGATACTTTTCCTTGCCCATCGCCGTTTCCGGAGCCTGAGTCTACCATAGTAAAAATTTAACTGTACCCTTGATTATATTATTACTTAAAAATAGAAATCTCATGTAAAAGGAATAATTGTTCCAAACGTGGAACTACACTAGACCACAAAAAACACCTGATAATTTGGGACACAAAACTTAACATTTGATAAGAAATCTGTGTGATTATAAAATCAATGCTGGTACTACCTTCTGGTATTTCAGGTGATTGTTAATTTTCTAATGAAACTACCAAGCAGCAATAGCACTTCATTATTCTCTGTTCCATTCTTTCAATCTGCGCATCTTTATCAGATTTTGACTACTTGGACTGGTTGTTTATCTAGATTTTTTTTTTATTTGATTACTCCCAATACTTGTAGGTCAAAGTATAATGTTACAACACTGACTTAGAAAGATGTTTGGTCAGTAGAAAACTATTGCTTATATTGTAACTAACCATCAGGATCATTTGATTCATCTGCCCAGCTGCTAGAAGTTATCTTTCTGGATGATGTGGAATTGATGATTTGAGCAGTATCTAACTGCTTCCATCTTATTTTCCCTTTCTTACCTGTAAATAAATAAATCATGTTAGTTTGTATTTCGTAATTTTTTTGTTTGTTTTGTGATATTGGGTATCACTAATTGAGAAAAAGACTAATGAAAAAGAACTGGATTGCTCACTATTAAAATGGCTATGTACTAAGATATCATGTTTGTAATGTCGAATGAATAAATATCAATTCGCACCCAAGAATGAAGTCTTCTTTAACATTCTTATTGCTAATAAAATAATGGCGACGAGATTTTATAAAAGTGAGTAGTAATTGGATGCGAAGCAAACAAAGTATCTTAGATAATATTGGTGAGTTTCGCCAATCTGTGATAATGAACTACAGGTCAAAATCAGTTATGAATGCCCCACAACTATATTTTTCCACAACATTGTTAAATGTGAGGCGGAAAGGAAAAAGAGACCCCAAGAAAAATAAAGAAACAATTCCTTATTATGTTGTTAAATTGAAGAAGTTCGCTTCAAAATTTGATTTCAACTTTTTAGAAGAGACATTAGGACATTATTTCGCCCGAGGGTAATCAATAAGGCTATATAACGAAAATGTTTAGCTGAAGACAATCTTACTTTTTTTTAATCTATAGAGCATGCAGTTTCAATGGAACTGGCATCAAATGAAATCAGACTTTTATTTATTTTATTACCCAACGGTAACACCATTTTTTTGAACATACGAATTTAATTTGAGTAACTGGTCAGTGAGCAGTGAGCAGTGATCCTACAACTAACATAATCAATATTAATTTCTAAGGCAGTAAGAACATTAAATCTATGAATACCAAGTCATTTCCAAAATGAATTTTTAAATAAAGTGAATATAGTTTCTCAAAGAAGTATGGTAAAAAAATAGTGTAATTATTGTCGAAAAGCTAATCCCAGAAGGATTAATTGTAAATATTAGAATTAAAATTGTACAGTGTATTCAAATTCACTTCCAATTAAGTGTATCAGCAGCCACAATCATATTCATACCCTTGTTAAAGCAGTTTGATGTCTAAATTTACACCCCCTGGTCAAACAGGAGTATTTAAGCAGATTTTCTTGTTTTGACTGTACTATACCTATCTATCACAACCAAGTTTAGGACCAGCGTTTAATTCCTTTTCCGATCAAGCAATTCTTAGACGGATTATAAGGGTCTAATAATGAATGATTTGGGAGTAAAGTCCTTTCTGCGTTTAGTCCTGTGTGAATTAATCTCTCATTGCAATCAGTCATGAGGCCTTCGCAAACAATTTTTTTACCATTCCATACACATTTGAAATAGTATAAATTATACTACACTTACTTGAGAGGACTAACTTTGCTGTTTTTATTCAAAAACAAGAATAGCTTGTTGATTTAAAATAGCTCTTAGAGCAAGTTTTTTCCAATATATTCTTCTGTGCAGTTTTAACGTGAGTTAGATTCTGAATCACATTTCTAGAGTTGACATTGTGTCAATCATTTGGTTTTAAAATTAATTCACATAAGATACCTCAGACATCAATAGGCAAACTACAGTAAATCAAAAGGAAAATGATAAATTCTTTGAACTTGAAATATTAAATTGAATTGATAATTTTATTTACATAGAGTCCGTTTGAGGCACAACATTCTGTACATAAAACAACAAGCTCTATTAGTTGGGACAGTTACGATGTATTCTAATAATCATTTCTGATTGAATCCATCAGATGATTTGACATATATAATTCAGTGAAACCTTGCTTACTCGTCACTGTTTTAACTGCCACTATCTGATATTCTGTAAAAATGTACGTGTTGTAATTGATATCTTCGATGAAACTGAAGAGAATAACTATTATTTATAGTAGTAAACTTAATTTTAAATAAGCAAGTTAAAAATTAATATTATTGTACTTATGAGTAAAAATGTTGTACTATTCTTCATGTTTATACAACACTGTATATTAGTACAACTATAATCTATTCAATTAACCATTAGGTAAGTCCTGGTACGGGTGGTATACAATAGAGGTTCTACTGTATACACAACTACATCATTATCTAGGTTAAATAACCCAATTAGAATAAGCTCTTAACAATATGTAATTTATACAGGTTTCAATTAAGTCCTGGGACGGCTTAATACTATTTTAACCGTTACGAATTGAGCTACAAAACTTTATATGTTGTTAACAGACATCAGACACTATTTAAATATGTATTCTGTTGACCGCTACGTATTCAGGGGGACGGTCCACAAGGAGTCGAAGGAAAATTTTAAATAACAGCATAGGCCTAGTTGCAGGTCTTTTTTAGTAGAATACCATGCCGCAAATCTGGCTTCAAACAGTTTACTCTAGCCAATATGGCAATTGATTGTAGTTACAAAACTTTGCTAACGTAATATAATTGTTTGCTAAACTTTTAGCTTGTGATAGCTTCTGCGTTTGTTAAATTTAAGTTCCGGCCGGTTATCAGATACAACAATCCAGTTATGATCCTAAAGAAAATACAAAAACTGATAATTATGTAGACACATCAATCACTTATCATTTTGGCTAGAGTCAACAGTTTGAGGTCGGATTCGTGGAATAGTATTCTAATAATAAAGACCTTTAATTCAATATGCATAAAGACCTTTGTTTTCTCTGGATGCGTAGCGAACAACAGAATACATGTTAAAATTGTTTCTGATGTCCTGATGAATGAGCTACTACATGTTAAGTGTAGTAGCTCAATTCATAACAGTTAAAATAATACCAAGCCATCAACAAACTATGTGAAAAAAGTGTACAAACCTGAGAATTTAAGAATTCAAGGGCATGGAGTACATGATCCAAGGACAATTCAAGGGCATGCAGTACATGATCCAAGGACAATTCAAGGGCATGCAGTACATGATCCAAGGACAATTCAAGGGCATGCAGTACATGATCCAAGGACAATTCCATAATCTCAATTTATATCTGTTTCTTATTAGAAGTACAGCTATAAATTTAAAACTATAGATAGCTATGTTTAATGATCAAGCACCGCTAATTTTATATAGGCCTTTGTGATGAAAATTACTTTTTACTATTAGCGGAACTATTACTATTTAAGCATTAATACAAAACAAGCTCAGTAAAATCGGAGTGAACAATACTGAGGCAGCGACAAAAAAGCCTTAGCCTAATTGAAAGGGAGATGGCTGGGCTGAAGAATGATAGGGCACTTGAAGGAGGAGGCAACTATTGTTACAAGAAGCAATCCTTCACATTTTAATTTATCCATCTATTCACACCCGGCGAGGTATATTGGAGGTATCACTCCTCCAAGCTTCAGTTCACAGATGACAATATATTACAGATAATCACAATGCGATACCTGATTCATTGTGAAACCTTGACACCATCTCAAGGTTGACCTAATCCCGAGTAGCAGATTGACAATTCAATAAAGGTGATCAATGAATATTTTGAATTTATTCAATGATTTATGGTTTAATTTAGTTTTTAGTTCATTTATGATTTTGTGATTTTTTTTATTTGTCTGATTTTTTCTAGGAATTCTTTTAAGACTATCTCATTTTACTGTGTCTCTAATCCTAGACATACTATTCTGTAAAGTTAATGACAAATACAAATGTAACGTGTTCACAAAAATAATTTTGGTATTTATATTTTAATCCTTTTACTGCCAGAGTTACTCACGCAAGTTTGTTGCTCGACCACCAGGCACTCAGCGCATTGTACGTCGCTAAACTACCAGGACAATTTGCCGCTTTTTACGTATGCACACATAAACGATTGTTAATCTTGTATTTTTTTAGATACATCAGTTTTATCTTCACAGTTTTGCTCATAAAAATATATCTTTAATTTATCAGCAAATATACACTAGTTTATTTACTGGTTGTATATTATATGCTCTTACTTAACACTTTTTTACAAATGTGAAAAGGGAAAAAATAGGAATAATTATAGGTTATAACTAATTAAAAAATTATTTTCTAATTTTTTTACAATTCATTTTGTTTAGAATTTAATAGTGAACAAATTAATATTTATGTGTCTTATAAATTTATATGTAAAATGCAACAAAAATTATATTTACGTCAAAATTAGCGATGTATATGCTAAGCCTATGTAACAACTAAAATATTCATTTTTGTTATAAAATTAATAATCCTCATATGTATTATATATTTAAAACTTACATGTAAGCATAACAAAACATTTAAAAACAGTTTTAAAATACTGAAATGCTCAATAACTTGGCTAATAAGATTCCAACCGTAATGTTTTACTAAAACATGAGACAAATAGAGTAACAATTACAAATTCATATAAAACAAAAATAGTAACCAATTGATAAAAAATAAAAACATGTAAAATATAACAATAAATAATAGTCAGTAGCAGTTGGCCACTTCCACATAAATATTGTGAAAGTATCGGACATATGTAAACTATTGCAATTCAATCAAAATAGATTATATTCTTGTTGTAATTATTTCATTATACTAATTTCATGTATGAAATTATACTAATTTCATCCCAATATATTAAAAATCAACTACGTAAACAATAAAAATGTAGAGGGCCTACATATAGGCTCACAACTGTTGAGCATCAACATTCCGCAGGCCTATATATAGGCTCTTGGCATTTGACCACCCAACTTTCCTGGGTCTAAATATAGGCCCTTGGTGGTAAAAAGGGTTCAATATACTAAAAGCGATTTCATAGCAATATTCTTTATATTTTCAGTTGAAACAATTATTTTACTTTGACCTACTTATTTATTACTATCCAAGTCCATATTATCCGAGAGTTATCTCGGGCCAGACTAACTCGGATAAAGCAAGCTCGTTTTTTTAATATTTTTTCAATTATTATTATTATCACACTTTTAACTATAAAATATTACTTTTAAATATTAAAATCATTTGATAAACTCTATAAATCTTATAGTAAACATGACCAAACTTAGACCTGCAGTTAGCACTCGTCACAACTGCTGAATATATTTATCTATAGTCTGTAATGTCAGTACTCTTGACCGGTGTTTGTGGGCTTTCCACTATAATGTACAAACGCTTCTAGATATTATAATACTGATTTTGTCACCAATTGATTCAGGAGGTTCTAATACATAAGGATCAGATTTTTTACAAATTTATAAACTACAACTGAAGTTGGAAAAGTAAAAACATGAAGTTCAAACCTTGATCATGTTAAGTTATGAATGAAGTTTGACGTTTTGTTGTTAACAGACCAGTAGATGCAAAAGAATTATACTAACTGTATATCAGTATAGAATAAAATTCCCTTTCCAGCGTAACAGCTGAAATCAGAGTAGCAACTATGCTTATTTTTTGTTATAAATGATTTTGTTAATCATTACATGCGAAATCATCAATTTGCAGCTAAGCAACTCATGAAGGGTGGTGCCAAAACTTTGTTTAGTAATAAATTTAAGAAAAATGTCTTGCTCGTAGTCCAAAATCCAAAAAAAAGGTAGGTAAAAAGTAATACCTAATTACGTGAACTACGGTGAATTGGTTTGTTTGAAAACTAGTTATTGCTGCCAACATTTGCAAAGCACATTCACCGTCAACATCTTTTGAATTCCCCAAGCGCTTGCCATAAGCGATGTGTATTATTACTTTTGTCTCAATCAGTATTTTTAAAGCGTTAGTGTTATGTGGTAATGGGTATTTGTAGCGTTATGTATTTTGTTTCCAATTGCATTTCACAGTAAAGTCAATACTTAAGGCCTACAGTGAAAATAAATTATAGTGACCTTTTACACTAAGATTGCAGTTGGAACATCAACCTGTAGAAATATAAAATAATTGATTTTATGAATTATACAATAGGTCTTGATATATTTTACTTAATCTAATAGATAAATATGGAGATTTTATGTCTCTAATAACAATACAAAATCAGACAATCACTTTCTCCTAGTCCTAGGCCTTTTCTTCAATGGGTATTGTAATAGTATTGTTTAATAACAACTTATATTAAATTATCCTATAATTTGCAAGTTATATATATATATATATATATAGTATTTAAATTCTATAAATTACCTAAAACAGCCTAGGCCTAATTACAGTCAAAATTACATACTCAAATACTGTTTTTTATAATATATATTTTTTATAAGGACAACAATGTTCATAAAAAAATATTTTAACTGATTTTGACCTCAAAAGCAATTAAATCTTTTTTTTTTTTTTTTTTTTTTTTTTTTTTTTTTTACTTTCACTGTTATGTAGATTAATGTTTTAAATTGCTACACTGTAAATCATGGTTGTCCGAGTGTTCATTAATTTTTGCTTTCATCATTTTATTTTTCGGCTCAAACTATGTGTTGTGTATAAAATTTTTTAAAGTGTTCCATTAGTCCATACCCAAAGAAAATAAAACGAATAAAGTATTATCATTTCCTGATGAGTATTATTATTAAAGTACTATAGTATTAAATAATAATAAGTATTATCATCCTGATAAGATCATTTGTTAGTACATAACGTTTTAAATAGTTGTTACATTAAAACATTAATGTATTTAAATAACATTTCCAATAGTTTTTCCTAATTCTAACTAAATATAATTTTCATAACATTCAATATACTGAAGGCACAATATATAACAATATTATTTCCTCCTATATTATGATGCACTATAATGATTTATTATTAGAATAAGGTAGGTTTTTTTTATCAGGAGAGGAATTTTATTATATAATTTAATACTCGTGTAGGTGGGACTGTTACCCAACAAAAACACATTATGTAATGGATGGTTAAATAAGCGTTTATGCCTTGTATTGAATGAATGGGCATAGAGAAATTTTTGTAAGCTTTCCAAATTTTTTCATATTTTCTACATTTTTGAAGTAATAATATATATATATATATATATATATATATATATATATATATTTACATACATAGATATATATAATAAAATACACACATATATTTTAATACTTCAAAAATGTATATCTGGGTTGTGTTAGTATTTTATCCTACATAAATATTCCTCTACAACTTCTCTAGGACCCTTTTTTTTTGCTATTTTATATAGTAAATACTTTACATGTTCTAAACATTCTAATAAAATCAGGAGAGAAACACCACACAGCAATACCACATCTTAAAATTGATTGAATATACTGAAAATAAACAACTCTGCATGTGGAGGCTGAATTTGTTAGTAGTCTGAATGCAGATCTCTAGATACTTAATTTATTTACAAAAAAAATTCTATACAATTTTCAAGTTCAAGTTTTTATCCATGCACTCACAGAAATTTATGGTAGTTAACAATATTGAAATTTGGAAAACTCAGTCTCTTATTGGCAGTTTTTGGCTTCTAACTGTAGAACATTGGTTTTGTACTGGTTTACTATTAAACCATTATCTCTAAACCAGTTGCTCAGTTCAGTTAAGGTGTCTTTAATATTGTTAATTAGACTTTGAAGAAATTAATTAATTACTACTATCGGCGCATAAATTACATGCACCCGAGTTTGAAGGTTTTTTACTAAAAAACTAAAAGGCCTATAAAAACTCCAATCACACCAATGTTTTTATTGTTAAATTTTGTGTTATGGCATATGAAGGGTTGAGAGGAAAAATGATGAATGTCCACTTTTTATAATTTTGAGAAAACTGAATCTTATGGTTGAAAACTCTTAAACATTTTAGGGTATTGAATTTTGTTTTAAAGTAAATTACAAAATTAATATATGAAAATAAAACTGCAATGGATAAAAAAAATCTCCATAACAATACATTAAAAAAAAAAAATGTATTTGTTACAAACATTTAAAGTATTTCCATCAGTTAGTTTAGTTAGATACAAAATTGTTTCTGAAGACAACAAAGTGTTAAAAAACTTATATTTACATTTTTATTATAATTTTTGTATTTTTTCCGTTATGTGTCAACAAACCTAAAAGTAATCTATAGAAAGGAATAGTTATAGATATCGAACCTAACTTAACCCAAACTAACCTAACCTACTCTAACTTGAGAGGACTGCACCATATACTGGCACGAACTGGCCGCTGGTTAGGTAAGAGTGTGTTAGATTGGGTTGGGTTCTACACCTAGGACCATTCATTTCTATAACTATTCCTTTCTACAGAAAATGTCTCAGATTTGTTGACAAATAAGGGAAAAGATACTAATTTTTACAATACATATTTAGAATGTAATAGCGGGCCATAGCGTATGGTTAGATAATTTAGTTTTATCTAGTGAGATTGTTTGGATGACAGTCTTTAAGTCCTATAACAATGCCTCATAAAAATAATGAATTTCTTATCACTTCAGCCCATTCGGAAGGAGTTTCTACTATTGCTTTTTTTTTATCTCGGTCACAATCCATGTTGGAGTGACCACAAATGGGAAATATCATTTGTACACTATCAAGTTGTTTACGAATGTGGACAACAAAATACAAAAACTTTATTAGTGTATAGTTTTTATTCTGCCCCGCGTATGAATCGCAAAATATTATAAGGTCTTCCACAGGAGGATCAAGATACGAGTAATTAAAGATATAATCAAAAAGCATTGATGCTACTTCATTAGACCCTTTCCCTCCAACCGTTTGGTCATAAGCAAAAAATTAAACTTCTTGTGTAGAAAGAGAATGGATATTGAACAAAAAGTATGAAAGCTGACGCTTATATTAAATATCATTCGTAGCTACGTTTGGTAAATTTAGATTCTTTTGGAAATCCATACATATTGCTTCACATGTTGGGTATTTTTGAGAAAACAACCTTGCTTGTTTTTTCCTACTATAAAATGTTTGAGCTTTACACAAATGCAGCTCTTGCTGGATTTCTAGTGCTCTAATTTCAGAAGTTACAGAAGCAAAATCCTCCACATCAGTTTGATTTAGGGATTTCAGCTTGTTCCCTAACTAGTTCAAGTTAATGTTACTTTCGTCACATTTACTACAAGTGTCAGACCTTGGATATCCGAACCCAATGTTGTAGTTTTTTGAAAATATATCCTTATAGGTAGTGTTTGAAACTTTATTGTTAGGATCCATTTCATTATACATGCCATGTAGTATTTTAACATTAAACATATCTGGAAGATACAACTTTTTTGTATCTTGTAGGCTATAATGGGATTTACGTCCCAGTAGTGATTTTATGTGGCTGTGGATATTTTGTACAGTGCCATCACTAAGTTTATGGGGCCTATTTGTGTGAGATCCTCGACTATCCTTAACAACTTGTCCTTTAACTGCAAGCAGTTTTTGTATAGTTTGTACACAACAAGGTGTGATTCCATGAACGAAGGATAAGGAATACTTTATAACAGACCGGAATCTCAGTTAGCACATCATTTTTAAATAATCTTATCTTGTTTGAGTAATTATAATAACCTGGATCATCTATTCTAGGCCTACGTCTCTTTACAGGTGTACAACTAATCAAGCCACCAAGATACAAATTTTCCTCGTTATAATCACTCATATTGTTGAATTTAGAAATTAAAGATTTCCTGTCAGTTACATCAATAATCTAAGAACATTTTAATCTAGTGCAATGACAAGATGGTCCTAGGTCATGAGATTGTACAAAGAAACTAAAAGCTTCTTTTTAACTTCTGAAACCCTGCCATATTTCTTTCTTTTCTTTGACAGTCTTCACTCAACACTTCTTCATTCTCCATGTTAACATGGTTTAAAAGTAATTAACTTATAATTAATTAAACATTTTTATAATCACAAACACGACAAAACATAACCTCAATGTATGGCTTGACTGTTAAATGTGGTATAGACCATGTGACCAAGCATGCAGAGCCATATGGATTGGACTCTCTCATCTCCTTACTCTACAACGCAGTGGACTGTCATCATTTTCCCCTTTCCATATTTTACAAAAGTTTAATTATCTCATTACCCTCATCGTTTTCCCCAAATACAGTTTCACTGTGCTAAACAGTTCACAATAATATATGGGAAAACAAGTAAATTTAACTTTTTTTAATTTTGGATTCTCATAGTTTTTCCCCCAACCCTTCCATATGCATTGTTTAGATTTCATAATTTTTATCCTTGTTGGAACAAAAAAGTACCGGAATTTTAACTAGTTTTCACTATGCATCAACTTCACACCACTATTACTAAAAAAACCTGTACATGTATCACAATTTTTAATATGTAGTTGACAGAAATGTTTTCTATAAGTTTTATCAATTTTAGAATTAAAAGTTTTCAAATAAAAAAGTTCTTATTAATTCCCTGAAACATTTTTTTCTTGGCTTCTAGAGGTTGTAAAATTAATTACTTGGTCTTGCTGTAATCCTTTTGATATATACAGTTAGGATAAATTACTTTCATATGTGTCAGTAAATGTAGTTATTTTTAATAGATTTGAACCAGTTCAATATAACTGTAATTGATAATTTTAAATTGATTTAAATAAATATAAAATCACAGCATTTATTAAAGCCTATAATATTAATGTATCCTAACTATACATATCAAAAGGATTACACCAAGACCAAGTAATTGATATTAAACACTCTGGTAGTAGTGTTGTAACCAGATCAACTATTTTTCTTGAAAAGTTTAAATTCTAAAATTTATAAGACTTATGGAAAACAGTCTTATCTAAAAATACAAATATAATATCTACGTATTAAAATATAAATGCGATACATTGATGGGTTTTTGAGTAATAATGGTGTAAAATTGATGCATAGTGAAAACTAGTTAAAATTCAGGTCCTTTTTTTGTTCCAACTAGGATACAAATTATTAAAACTTATAATAAAATTATAAAATTAATCTGAACTAACACACAATTTAACAAGAAAAACAATGGTGTGATTGGAGTTTTCACAGGCCTCTTATTTTTTATAGAACCACCTTCAAACTCGGGTGCATATAATTTCTGCGCCGACAGTGGTAAAACAGTTGAGTTATAAGCAAAAAGTAAAAATTGTCTTGTAATGTCAATTGGTACATAATAAAACAGGATAATAGAAATAAAACAGGCCCTAATATTGAACCTTGAGAAACTCTCCAGATTTTTTTTCTCCTTTTTGATTACATATAAAGAATAATTATTATAATTTATATTAGTGAAACAGGTGTGTAAGAGGTTTTTACTATCTGCCATATTATTTTAATTTCACGCTCAAGCCAAACATATTACGAAATTGTTTACAATGATATATCTTGCAAAGACAATTTTACTACCTATTTTGATCAAATGTATGCACTTACATTTCATTACTTATATTTTTTTATTTCATACCATATTTAGATGATTTATAAAAAATCTTGTAGATAATAAACATAAATGGTAGAATATAAAGTTGGGAGAAAAAATAAATATTTTGGGTGCACTAAAATTGTTGGTACCCATAGTAAAGAAGTGCTGGAATTATTTAAACCAAAGTATATGGATATATCTTATAGGGTGCAATATATAAAATAAATAATTTATTCAGTCATTATAAACAAAAAACATATACGCAAAACATCAACTATAAAAATCAGCTGCCACAATACTGTACAATTTTACTAACCTAAAGGTTTACTTAAGGTTCAAGTTACTACTTAAATGTACCTTAATATAAACAAACAGGATGTCTTGTATACATATTTACAAATATACAGAACTATTACTATACAAAACATTAAAAAAATTTTTTTATGTATACATACATGGAATTAAGATAACATAAAACAAAATTATCCCTGCATTTATGTGTCCAACATTTTAATATAAAATACAGGTACATAATTAAAAAATATGATTCAAATAAGTATTTTTTCTTAATTTAAAAGCCATGACTTTATCTTTTTTATACAAAGCTTTACGTTATTAATTAATATTTATAATGGGGCGGGCATCACTTGCGCAGAATGCAGAAAGCCAGGTAGAGGCTTTCCATCTTTTGCGCGGAGAGCTATAGAGGACCCCCAGATAGGTTCCATCATTTGCGCTAAACAACGGTCTCTTTGAAATATATATCCTATTGTTTTCTGTAGTGTGGAATTTAGTTATAAACAGTGAATGGAGCTACGAGATGAAAACTCAATTCATTTTTAAGTCGATAGGCAATCATGATACCTTTAACACTTGAAATACAATCCATGCATCATTAGTGTGGCAATAAATATCCATTGTAAATTAGGTTAGGTTAGGCATGACGGAATTACCGCTCTCAGGCTTACCTGGACTGGACCCTGCGCAAGTGATGGAAGGGGATTAGGATACCCTTGCAAACCTTTTTTGGAGGTCAGAAATTCTGCGCAAGTGATGGACGACCTTATAATGTTGGATGGTTAATCATTACAATATTTTGACCCTAAATAACTTGAATCTAAAATGTGATTGTTTTACCTTTGACAAAAAAATTACTGTCATTAAAACTTCTGGTGTTACAAAATAGGTTGTTTGTCTGAGTATTTCTACTTGTAGTAAAAAAATAAACGTAAAACTTTAAACACAAACAGGTGTTTTAGGGTTGTAAAATAGTGACAAAACAAAGGAAGAGCTCCCACTTGTTTTCTTTTATAAAACGATTCATATAAAATGACTTTGTTTTATATGTAGTTTTTTAATTCTATAATTTTCTGTCCCACCCCTGAAACCATTGCCTGATATTATATTGTTATTAGGGTATACTATGGCATGATAGCACAATATTTATGTATTAGATTAAATATTGTGTATCAAGGCCTATGGTTTATTTTCACAAAATCAAAATATTTAATATTTGAATAGAATGATGTCCCAATAGCAATCACATTCAAAAGATCACTATAATTTATTTTTACTGTAGCTTAAGTATTGACTTTAGAGACTGTAAAAACTTATTTGTTTTTACTTATTTCTCAACTTCAGTAGACCTATTAGTTCATAAAATTTAAAAAATCTAATTCTAGAACCTGTATAATCAATCAGTGATAAAATTAATATCATGTCTTAAAATGTTTGTAGTAAGTATGAAAAAACTACAAGCACTAAGTCAAGGGTGCTTACTGCAGACTAGACATAAAATTTACATTACCTTGACGGATGCTGGCTGCATTTCCAAAGTTAATCATGTTCATATTTTTTATCATAGGCTATATATAAAAAAACCTATTCTGAAATATTTATGCTTAAGGATCATCAAATATTCAAAAATTTTTTTACGAAGGTAAAAAGAAATATTTAGTTTAATAGCTAAAATAGGAACTAAGTTACAAGGTTAACTTTTTTTAAAATTTTAAATGCTGAAAATAAATCAAAATGCAAGACTACGGGCCAAATAAGGTATAACTCACAAACTGGCATATAATTCTTCTAACAGGAAGGATTTTTGGGCAGATTAGATAGTTATTTAAATAATATGTTTAAATTATTTAGTTATCTGTATTTTATATCATTTTGTTCTAAGATTTCAGGGGAACTCTTTGATATATGATAATTATATAAAATAACATAAAAAATTTGTATTTATTTAGTTTCTAGACATTTCGTAAATCTAGACTTTTTTATCATCACCGAGTAAAATCAGGTGGTGATAAAAAATAATGTTAGTATACAAAAAGACAAAACAAGTTGAAAAATAACAATACTTAAAAAAGGTTGTTTTTTTCAAATTTAGATAAAATTTTTATTATTCTGTAGAAAACTAGTTTTTTGGTGTTAAAATCAACATCATTAATTGATTCATTCTTATTTTACCTCTTTTTCAACAAGAAATCATACTTTTAAAGTGCTAATAACCAAACAATTTTTTCCTGTTAAAAAAAAAATATGAAAAACCTGTTGTAGTGAAAGAAAAAAAAGGATAAGAGTGTGGTTACAAGACAGCCAAAACCTTCTAAATTTAGTTTAATTTCAAAAAAAATGTATAAACCTCGATTAGTTGAAAAATAAGTGCCTTACGTAACGTAAACTACAAAAAGTATGTGTAACCCAAATTCTGTTACCAAATATACAGTAATAAAAACATTTTATTAAATATTTACGCAAGTTACTAGATAGTAATATTGCATAAAATACTGAAATTTAGCAAAAAATTGCTCTATAAACAAACAGCTTAATTGATAATATTTGAAAATACAACAGTAAACACAATAAATGGCTACACAAAGCTATGTAAACATCATAAGGCAGTCAGCGGACAGTCAGCTTGGGTTTATTTTTACATCTTTCCTTTTTCTACATATAATGAATGACACGGTTGTTATAGAAACAAATGGAATACATAAAGTGATTCAGCATTTTATTCCGTTTCCAGTGGTATTCCAACGTTTACTTGGATATTTAAGTTTATTCTTGGTATTTAAATAAATGTGGAAGATCAATTAATATTTAACTCTGAAAATGTTATCATAATTGCATTATGCTCTAGAAGAGCATATTACAATTTTTTTAACAAATTTTATTTATAATACCCAAAATGAAAAACATTTAAGGTCAACAAATCAACTATTGGTATGGTAGGTCTAATCTTATTAATACAACAGAATATTGTGTAAATGAATATTGGACCAGTATTGGCACATCACAGAGAAAAGGGATTCTCATCCACCATTTATTTGGACAATATAATTTGTATCATCTGACAATTATTGTCAAGAGAATGTGAACGAAACAGTTCAATTAACTAAAATTAATTAAACCATTAAAATTAATAAAAATGTTCAATATTATAGGTAAGCCTATTCATAATTGAATGATAAATAAAAATTGTATTGTCATTGAGCTGTATAAGACAATAAGCAATAAGACAAAGCCAAACAATATGTAAAAATATATATAAATGCATAATAATTATGTAATCTCTTGTTGTAATTTTCAGTAAGTTTACTTCAATTTAACACAAAAAATCTATGAATATCATAAATACCGGGACTTGGGGTTTTTTCAAATAGTTTCAGAAACAAGTATTCCTTTACAACAAGTAACTCGTGCTTCCAGTGATATTTAAATCATGTCCATATCGTTAATAAATAACACTACAATAAAGATTAAGAGTAGAATGTACAATTCAACTTACAACACAAACATTATAGATTAGCCAATTTGTTCTAAAAGTTAATCACATTTAGCAAATATTTATGACTTGTGTTAAGAATATTTACTTTAAAAAATTTACAAACTGTGTACATACTATACAGTATGTACAGCTGTTCTAGCGCCAGATGTTCCAATATTCAATGTTTCAATAGCCAATGTTGTCAAATATTCTATGATAACCTGTGTTCCACATACAAACAATAACCATCTAATCACAGATTTCGGGAGATACAAATGATGATTAGAGCAACGTCAAATCTTTTAAAAAATTAGCCTATTGCTGGTGCAGCTTTACAGTAGTTTTAACAGAACAGTTACATAGCCTAAATGTCGCAACAACATATTTGCAACAACTAACATCCATAATACAGATAATGCTTTCGCGTAGCCGGCAAATAACAACGGGAGGTTACATACATGTTCTGTGAATTTAAACATGGCATTTAAAGAGCACACGGTTTAAACGGATAAAAACCAACAACTAACAAAACAATAAATGAGAAGAAACAAAACATAACATTAAGCCTAAATATAGCAAATGGTAAACTATAAATTGTTAACAAATGGGCCTTAACATAAACATGAGAAAAAAAACTTACTTAACTAGGCCAATCACAAAAAGGTGTATCGCACAGAATTAACAAAAAATAATAACAACAGGCTAAAAACTTTAATTCTATACCAAGGCCTATGACTGACATATAACTTAAATGGAATAGGACTAGACCTACCAATTGTTAAATATTTATGTTGGCATTGGGCCAGGTGAATAAAAACAAGTAGTGCAAGTATTTACTCATAAGTACTGCATAGCAAGTATTTATACCCAAGGTAAACTGATGTGAATAAAGTCTTTCATTTACTCATCACTGTATACTTGCTAGATCGAGGGTATACTTCGAAGTATTCACTCGCTAGGCAAACAAGTTCTCTAAAAGCGTAAGTAAATACTTACTGTGCCATACTTACTAAACAAAGTTTTTATATTTTTATTTTTTGTTTATTTTCTACAAAATTATAAAGGAATAAAGGAAATAGGATAGGCTATAATTCAACAACAAAATTATGAGCCTACATAGAGGCTCAATTTAAAAATGTTTTCTAAAGGCTATTTCTTTTTCTTGTCCACGGCGTCTAATCGTCATTTCATTCCGATCTAAATTTTCATGTATAGTTTCCTCAACCTCATTCAAATAATTTTCGATTTTATCTTTTACCTACCCCCAACCATCATTCAAGTGCTATGTTGCAAAGCACAGCACAGCTTACTACTGGTACTAATTTTGGAACTCTTTCCACAACAATTCTTACTTGGGTAAATGATATGGGGAAATGGCATTTCAGCTGACCAAAAACTAGTTCAATTATTATTCTTTCCTGAGAATAAGTAAAATTGAAATTCCGCTCTCGAGCATTTCTTGCTTCATCAAAAGGAGTAAGTAGCCAAGGAGTAATTTCATAGCCGCTATCGCCAAGGAGGAAAATGTCACAATCGTATCTGCGCACCACCTCTTGGACACTACTCATCCGCCAAATCTCACTGTCATGTACACTCCCTGGTCATTGAGCATCAACATTTGTGGTAATCGCAAGTTATTTGGACGTTTAATGAAGTTTTACCTTTTCTGAAGGTTTCATTATATGCACATGGGTACAATCAATAGCACCAATAGCAGTTGGAATGCGGAATTTCAAATCCCAATCAGCCTTGGCCTGAACCATATGAGTGTGGAAATTTAATCTAATTTTCTGACTTGGCTACTATCTTGTCTAATATACTGGAAAATGTTTTGTAGGTAGTACTTCTTTCCACCGCAACATCAATAGCAACACCACTTTGATAGCCTATCCTAGATGGCTGACATACTTGAGAAAAATGTCCATTTTTACAGCGCTCCTAATCCTCCACCCCGGGTATAGTGTTTTAATCAAGAAAACAGGATGTAATAAAAACCACTTTCACTCTCAAAACCGTAATAGCCTCTTTGATGAATCATGACTAATATTTCGCCTGTCTCTGTAATGCTTCACACCACGCAGGTTGATATCCAGCCATCAATGTGCAAGTAAGAATGATATGCTTGGGGTTAGGTAAACTTGTAACAATACAAAAATTCACTCGCCACTGAAGTATTTACTTTTTTTTATTGAAACCATTTTCTATGGTTTCCGAGGGTATACTACCTCAGCGAGTACAAGTAAATACTTGAGATTATTCACTTCAACTATGAAATTTACTACGTTTTTAGAATTGCAAGCATTTACTCGCCTGACTCGTCGTTTTTATTCACCCGGACCATTATAATAGGCATATACAGTGAAAATCCTATTGTCCGTCACACTATTTTCCGCCATGTTCTATTATCTGTCAGTGTCTGGGTTCATCGCGCCACAATATGACAGTTGCCATATGACTCATCTGTCTAGAAGACGACAATTCCCCCTCCAGCCGTCTAGCCCACATAAGCCTATTTCCAACGGCCTACCATCCGTAAGGCCTCATCTAACGTCAGGTTGTTGGATCAGCTCGCCTGAGAACGCCTGACGTACGGACAGGCTGTCAGGGCCTGCCTGAACAGATCCCGTACAACATGGAAAAGAGGTGGCACTACAAAGGCATGTTGTTGAAGATGAAGTTTTCAGCCGCGACGCCTACACGAGTCACGGGCCGTTGGAACAGTCCTGTCTGATGATACACAAGCGAGTTGCGGCAACACACTACCCGTGTACCTTCATTGGGCCACCTGATGTCTGCAAAAACACTAGCCATGGGAACTAGGCTTTAACATGTTACTCTGTACTGCATTTTAATTTTAATAATCTTGATAGTTAATTTTTCTGCTTATTACATAATGTACAAGCTTATGTTTTACATTAAAACTAGGCCTACTGTAATAAAAGGGTAGTTGTGACTTGCAGTATATACATTCTGAAACATGTCTTTTTTCTAACCTTTTCGTTCTCATTTTGTTAATCAATATGTACTATACAGCATTAAATGTAAGTTAACTAGTAATAATAAGTTTCCAGCGATATAAGTGTGATTGGGTGAATTCTCTAAAATCCATCTATGCTCCAATCCGTTACCGCCGCAGTCCCAAGCCCTGACGGAAAATAGGGTTTCTACTGTATAGGACTGGGCTACCATTACTTTTTTTTATGGTTCAATTAGGAAAATTGTATATAATTCAACACTTAATGAGATATCTATGTATATGTTACTATGTATGTTACAAATTACTCTAATGTTTCAGTTCACAAGTTAAGGCTACCAATTCAGTAAATTGAGCAATACTTGTAATAAAGAACCTTTTAATAATTTTTCGTTACATATTGCCAACTAGTTTCGGCTAGTAAGCCATCTTCAGAGTAAAAAAACTCATTATAAAACTATAACTATTATAGGCTAAATAACATATGATTAACTTAGTAAAGTGGGCAAGTTGGATTAACTTCTTATGATTGGTATACTTGTTTAAATTCTCTAGTTAGCCTAGTTAGAAAGTCGAAACTAGTTAGAAAATAATTACAACAAAAATTGATGAAGGGTGCCTTAGTATTGCTCAATTAATGGGTGATATGGTCACCGGTAATGAGGTTGAAATGAACTGAGAAAAAGCCTGGAGAAAGATTAATATGATGCAACTTTCCTCCTAATTTCTTTTATCCTGGGCAATGCAAGTTAATGCATTTTTTCCAGAATAAAAACACAAGATCAAAAGTCAAACCATACTCTTAACATTATTTCATGAAAATGATTGAATAATCAAGCCCTCTAAATTTCGACATTACCACGAGGTCGTAGGTATCACACTCTCTTTAACTTTATTACACATGTAACAAAGGTATAACTTGATAATAATAAATATGGCCATATCGATAAAACCCAAGTAGTGTAATAGTAAGTAATAATGATGGATAAAACGGAAATATCAAACATATTTTAAACTAACAAACTACTAGGATTACTCACTTGAAGCCGCCATCTTGCTCAGTGAGTAAGAGAAGAGTGTATAGAAGAAGGGAGAGAAGAAAATCAACCTATCAACTAAATGACAGTATAACACTTCTAAACAAAAAGAATACTGTACTTGATATCAGGATTAAATTACAATAGCACTGTATAAAAGTAATAAACTGATAAGTAATAATCGAGACATACTTCAAAAGTTTTAGTTTAATATAACATGAAAATTGTCTGTATTTTATATACAAATGGTGAGGTTAGGATTACATAGTCCTATCTCACTCCTCACTATTTATAAAAATTATATATTATTATAAATTTACAAATGATGTAAATTTAAGTATGTAAATATAATTTAAAATTATGTAAAGAAACAGCTGGAAAATTTATAATAATAAAATTATTAAATGAAAAAAGTAATATTATACTCATAAACGTCATGATATTTCAGATATTGCATTTATAACGTAATGATATTTCAGATATCACATTTATAAAAAAAATAATAATAATTAAATTAGTCCAAACATACATAATCTTCAATAATATAATCATATCGGTACTTATGAAATTAAAAGGAGTCAGAATATTTGTACTAGGAGCAAAAAATACATTACTATGGTACATATGTACTACACTACTTTGCTAAAGTAAGTTTTGAGGGTTGTTTTAGTTCACATTTTCGCTTGATTATCAACTAGCATTTTTAAGCATTCCTTAAACAAGTTAAGGATGGTATATTATATTTAAATTATTGTCTTTTCATACCGTATAATTGAAAATGCTTTAAAATTAATAAATAATTGTGTTTTGTTTATGGATCATCTTCGTGCTTTAAAAAATTGTATACACTCAATTTATATGACAGGTAATATATATATATATATACGAGATACTCGTATAGTCCCTCATTGATCCGACACAATTCAGACCTAATGTGTTGAATAAGTGAAAAAGGCGGATTACTGGAGTTCAATTGCAAAACATGCATTAATTACATAGTAGAATGTATATTGTAACTAAAAAGTCAATTTTTACAATATATATATGTACAATAGTTTCAAAGTAAGAAAAGTATTGTGACGTGTTTACGTCCTAAGTTATAAATAATTAATCACTATGTGGGTTTTACAAATAAGCAACACGATATACTAAACAATTACTAAATTTATTGAATATATAAAATTAACTTATTATAATTAAATGGATCATTTCCTTAACTTTAACTATTGTGAAAAGTACAATTTACTATTAGGCCTACTGTTACAGTTAAACTAATCTATAATTACAATCTTCGATGGCATCAATAATTACAACTACTAATTGCAAAGTGACTTTTCTAAATTCCCTTCTTTTAATCACAATTCCTAGCTCTATAAAGTGGCTTTCCTAGATTCTCTACTATTATTTACAATTACTAACTAAAAGTGACTCTACTAGATTCCCTACAATTACTGACTACTAATTGACTTTACTAGATTCCCTACTACCTACAGTCCAAAGCTAACAGTTCACTCACAGTTTCTTCAGTGTCCCTTCAGAAGTCGTCCACAAGTACCGCACTGCTCCTTCGTTGATCCCCACAACGAACCACTCACCGGTAACTTCTCCGTAGACCACTTCACTATACTCGGACACTTCACTCGCACTGTAGAACTGTCTCACTGTCGCTGCAAACACCCGGGCTGTAGACTCTAGACTCACTGACTGACTGACTGACTGACTGTCTGACTGACTGACTCTGGTATCCGGGCCGTATATATCACCTGCAGGTTTCCATCTAGAAGCTTCTTGAATTCCCCTGCGTCCGAAGTTCCATGACAGAGCTGGCTCGTCAACCCAGAAGATTCTAGAAGTTCATTGAAGAGGTAAGGGGCGTTCATGCGTAAGCCATTGTGCCCCAAAGGTTGTAAACAAGCAGGGCAGGTGGTCAGCGACCCATCCATTACTTCCGCATCACCAGTTCCCAGGATTGAGGCCACTTTGGATGTCACACTGCCCCCTCCTTAAGGCTGATCGTCCCGATCAGCTTCCGCTCCATGGTACGGTGCTAGGCGATCAAGGTGGACCACAAGCATCTTGCCTCTTGGGTGTCTTTGAATCCTGTAGACCACATCGTTGATTCGTGTCACTACCCGATAAGGTCCTTGCCAATCCTGTTGAAATTTCGGGCATCTCCCCTTTTTCCGGAGGGGACTGTAGAGCCACACCAGGTCGTTCACCTGGAATCCAGTCGAATTGGCTTGCCGGTCGTAGCGAGCTTTCATTTTATCACTGGCCATTTTTAGGTGCTGACGAGCGAACTCGTGAGTGTCGTGTAGGTGGTCGACGAGCTCGCAGGCGTAGTCCGTCGCGGGCTGCTTTGCGTAAGGTGGCAGGCCGAACATGAGGTCGCTGGGCAGCCGCAGCTCTCTTCCGAAGATCATCCTCGCTGGGGTGAAACCCGTAGTATCGTGGACCGAAGATCTGTACGCCAGGAGGAAAATGGGCACCTTCCGATCCCAATCCCGCTGATTGGTGGACACAACTTTCCTGAGGTGTCCAACGAGTGTCTTTATGTATCTCTCGACCATCCCATCAGATTGCGGATGAAGCGCAGTGGTCCGTGTCTTGTGCACTCCGAGACGCTGAAGCACCTCCTTCATCAACAAGGATCCTAAGTTCGTCCCTTGGTCGCTGTGCAGCTCACGTGGCACTCCATACCGACAGATGAATTCGTTCACCAAGCACCCAGCCACTGTTGCTGCTTCTTGATTTGGTATGGCGTATACTTCTGGCCATTTCGTAAAGTAGTCCATGACCACCAGGAGATATTTATTTCCTGCATCTGACATGGGAAATGGACCGGCGATGTCGATGGCGATCCTCTCGAAGGGTGCCCCAACGTTGTACTGTTGCATTCTGCCTCGACTTCTTGTTTGTGGCCCTCGGCTTCCAGTACAGATATCACATTGGCGGCACCACTTCTCTACATCAGCCCTCAAGTTCAACCAGTAGAACCGCTGACGTAGCTTGTCCACCGTTCTGTTGACACCTAAGTGCCCACCAGATGCTCCATTGTGGATCTCCTCCAGCACTTCCTTTCTTTTACTTCTGGGGAGCAAAATCTGCTCAATCTGCTTCCTACCATTAGGGGCCTCCCAGATTCTTATAAGCACTCCGTTCTTAACCTTTATTGAGTCCCACTGTGCCCAGTAGCTCTTATACACATGGTTCCTAGCTGCAATGTCCTCCCAGCTAGGACGAGCCCCCGATTCCTTCTCCCGCAGCAGTGGTCCAACCTCGCTATCCTCAAGTTGTTCTTTCCGGAGTTCTTCCGGCTCCCATCCACTAGCTGGCTCCAAAGAGACACAACGCACTTCCACGGACGGATTCCTTTCTTCTACCTTGGAGCAGTGCTTACAACCCTCTGGGCAAGGTCGGCGAGACAGGGCGTCGGCATTGGAATGGTTTCTCCCTCGTCGGTGTTCAGAGGTGAAGTTGTATTCTTGAAGACGCTGGGTTGACAGTTGCCCCTTCCCATCAACCCTGTTTAGTTTTCCCTGCCTCTGCCCCCGAGAGGCTTTACTCGGGCATTTACTTCGGTAATGGCCTAACTCTCCACACCCCCAACAGTGAATCTCCTTCTTCCGGTCCCTCAGGGCATCAAGCACTTTTCTTACGATGTCTTCTATCTTCATAGGTTCTTCTTCCTCTGCGTAGACTCCTCGCAGACGTGCCTGGCCCCGGACGGATTGCTTTACGGCCTCAAACTCTAAGGCTTGCGTCAGGGCCTCGTTTAACGTGTTAGGCCGGGCCAACTTTACAGCCTGCTGCGTCTCAGCATCCCGCAGCCCATCGAGGAACCTTTCAATGGATAGGCTCTCGTAGACAGCTTCGTCCACTGTGGGATAAGCGCCCCTCACTAATCGTGCGATGTCAGCTTCGAATTCTTGAAGACTCTCATTGGACTTCTGGTGACGACTCCTGAGCTGAGATCTGTAGACCAGTTCCATGTGTTTATGTCCGAACCGCATTTCCAACCGTCTAATCAAATCTTCGTAATTCTGTCGCTCAGCAGGTGGAACGGTTTGCAGTACGCTCAGAGCTTCTCCACGAAGTGAAAGGCACAACATGGACGCATTCGCTGATGATAGCCAATTGTAGACAGCAGCGGCAGTCTCAAACAAAGTAATAAAATCTTCCCAGGACATCTTTCCGTCGAAGGTTGGCAAACTTGCGTTATTTACGGGTGGACACACACTGGGCCGAGGTTTAAGGCTGGGCGGTTGCTGTCCACTTCCTGAGATCCCAGGTGGTTCGTTGCAGGTTATTGACTCCTTCCTCCCCTGAACCATTTCTTCTAAAAACCTAATCCTATCACCTAATTGCTTCGAACAGTCGTCTAATTGTTTTTTAAATTCGTTCGAACAGTCATCTAATTGCTTTTTAAATTCGTCTTCAACTTGGCAAATTTTATAATTAAATTCTGTAGCTAACTCTTCCTTCAAAGTTTTACAATTACTTTTTAGTTTTTCGGTTAAGTCATCTTTCACTTCTTTTAAGTCACCTTTTAAGTCACTTTGTAATTTCTCTGCATTTCTTTTTAAGTCACTATGTAATTTCTCTGCTAAGTCACTTTGTAATTTCTCTGCATTTCTCTCTAAGTCACTTTGTAATTTCTCTGCATTTCTCTCTAAGTCACTTTGTAATTTCTCTGCATTTCTGGTAATCATAGACTTAAGTGAACTAGCTTCAGTTTCAAAAAGGAATGTTTCTGGATCATCCCCTGCTTCTAGCATTGCCTGCTTAAGTCTACTTACTAAAACTGATTTTGTTCCAGTATGATCTATGTCCCTTTCTTCTAACTCCCGCTTTAAATCAGCCACTTTTAAGTCTACTAACTTAACTCCACTAGATGCCATCGTTCTTTTACAAAACTACGTTTGAACAATATAGAATTACAGTAAATGAATTCAATAAACAGCTTAATAATAACTATCAATAAATAAAAATATTAAACGTGTTGCTCTAACAAATCAATCCCACTTCTGACACCAGTGTGACGTGTTTACGTCCTAATTTATAAATAATTAATCACTATGTGGGTTTTACAAATAAGCAACACGATATACTAAACAATTACTAAATTTATTGAATATATAAAATTAACTTATTATAATTAAATGGATCATTTCCTTAACTTTAACTATTGTGAAAAGTACAATTTACTATTAGGCCTACTGTTACAGTTAAACTAATCTATAATTACAATCTTCGATGGCATCAATAATTACAACTACTAATTGCATTCTAATTCTAATTCTAAATTCCCTTCTTTTAATCACAATTCCTAGCTCTATAAAGTGGCTTTCCTAGATTCTCTACTATTATTTACAATTACTAACTAAAAGTGACTCTACTAGATTCCCTACAATTACTGACTACTAATTGACTTTACTAGATTCCCTACTACCTACAGTCCAAAGCTAACAGTTCACTCACAGTTTCTTCAGTGTCCCTTCAGAAGTCGTCCACAAGTACCGCACTGCTCCTTCGTTGATCCCCACAACGAACCACTCACCGGTAACTTCTCCGTAGACCACTTCACTATACTCGGACACTTCACTCGCACTGTAGAACTGTCTCACTGTCGCTGCAAACACCCGGGCTGTAGACTCTAGACTCACTGACTGACTGTCTGACTGACTGACTCTGGTATCCGGGCCGTATATATCACCTGCAGGTTTCCATCTAGAAGCTTCTTGAATTCCCCTGCGTCCGAAGTTCCATGACAGAGCTGGCTCGTCAACCCAGAAGATTCTAGAAGTTCATTGAAGAGGTAAGGGGCGTTCATGCGTAAGCCATTGTGCCCCAAAGGTTGTAAACAAGCAGGGCAGGTGGTCAGCGACCCATCCATTACTTCCGCATCACCAGTTCCCAGGATTGAGGCCACTTTGGATGTCACAGTATGGTACACCAGTTGAAATGGTGTTATAACACTCTTGCATATGCATAAAAACAAGTTAAAAGCTTACAACATTTGAAAACTTTAATCATTTAAAACTTTGCAAAAATTAAAAAATAGTTAAAATAAAATAAAATAAAAATAAAAAAATAAAAATAAAATGTAACTATTGATAAAAAAAGTAAAAATGATTAAGAGTTGTCCTGTGTTGACAGAATATTATCTTATTCAATAATATTTTCTATCATATTTTTTAATACAATGTTTTGCAATATTAATAACATGTCTAAACAAAGAAACTCTAATATATTTAACTCACTATAAAAACCTTTTAATTGTTATATACTATAAAACTGGAAGCATAACCACATTCATAATGTGATATGAATTGTAAACAGAATCAAGTATTTTTATCGGGCAGGAAGTGATAAGAAATGGTCAGGATAAACAAGGGTGGGGCTCATGCTGCAAGGACGATCTTCCTCTTTACTGCCTTTGGAATTCTAATGTTATCTGTTATTTCAAGTGCTGATAGTACTGATAAGGAAATAGGCCGACTGTGGGCAGATATTTTCTGATGAAGTTATTTTGTTTATCTTACGATCTGATAAAGTTATTTCGTTTATCTTTTGGTTAGAAATTGTCGTTTCATTGTTCTGTTTATCAGCACTTTTCACTCCTGAAACATTCCTGATATGAAAGCAATCTCCACCTTTGGTTTTCTGGAACCATAACCGGTTCTTTTATCAATAACGATAGAACTGGCCGGATTACTGGAGGGTCCGGCCTGGCGCAGGATCGGATTATAGAGGAACTACTGTTTATATATATAAACTATACCCTGTATATATATATACACAGGGTGTATGAAAAGTCTGGGTACGGCTTAATATTTAATAAACCATAGCACATAACATCTATAAACTTTGCTCATTGTTATATAGCTATTTAAACTATTTTTTCTTACTATTACCATGACATGCCTACCTTGGGGGGACATCTTACAAAAGAAGTCATACAAATAATAAATGTAAGCATAGATCGATGTGAATACCATTTTAAAGGTATTAATTAGTAGAACACTCTACCGCAAATTAGACATCAAAAGGTTAATCGTAAACAAATGGCAGCACTCGAATATTTCAATAATCATCTTATGTGCAAGTTCAAAAATGGCTTAATTTTATTGTAACCATATCAGATGAAGCCACTAAACTTCACACATTATTACTGTACACAAATACCTTCTTTAAGATGTATTCAGTGTCCTACTATTCCTCTATGAGAACGGTCAACGAGGAGTCAGTAGAAAATCTTCAATAAAAGCATAGGTTGATATGCATATCAATCTACAGGGATGGTCAAACAAAGATGAATGCCACAAACTGAACTTCAATAGTTGTATCCGTTACAAAATGGTTGGGTTTCAAAGATCTTACACCACCACCATTTTGTAACGGATAAAGCTTTTAAAATTCAGTTTGCGGCATTCTTCTTTGCATGAATATCCCTTTAGAATGATATGCATATCAACCTACGCATACATTGAAATTTTTCTACTGACTCCTCGTTTACCGTTCCCATAGAGGAATAGCAGGTCACTGAATACATCTTAAAGTAGTGTACAGTAATGATATGTGAAGATTGGTGGCTTCATCTGATATGGTTACAATAAAATAAAGCCATTCTTGAACTTGCCCATAAGATCAGTAATGAACTTGAGTGCTGCCATTTTGTTTAGGATTAACCTTTTGAGGTCTAATTTGCGGCATGATGTTCTACTAATTAAGACCTTTAAAATGGTATTCACATCGACCTATGCTTACATTTATTATTAGTATGACTTCCTCTGTGGGGCGTCCCCTATGTAATGGTAACAGCAAGAAACAATAGTTTAAATAGTCATATAACACTGAGTAAAGTTTATAGATGTTATGTGCTATGGTTTATTAAATATTAAGCCGTACCCAGACTTTTCAGACACCCTGTATAATATGGAGGGAATTTATTATCATGTCCCGCAGAATACTACAGTACTATCTTGGATGCTCGTTATGAGAAGAAAATCAAACCAACAAAATATATTTCCAAAACGCAACAATATTTTTTTAATCCGGTCCCTGTATTTTTTATAGTGTTTAATATTTTGTATACAGTAATTGTTTTATGTGTCATCGAGCTTAAGAACGTTTGACTTTCTTAACAGTCAACCGTATTCTATAAGCATGTTAAGCATAGTTTTTTTTGGTGTTTTCTTAAACTAGTTTGGGTTAAGGAAGGGAAATAACTACAGTAGTTATAAATGTAGGTTAAACTAGTAACACCTGAAGACGACATGAGAGTTTTATTTCTGTCAAAACGTGTTTGTTCCTTTAAACACTTGAAGCACTGGAAATCTCCAAATGTTATCTACCAATCATAGTTTTAACTGCGACTTTATAATTTTAATAATCTGTATTTTATGCACCACAATTTTGTCATTTGCCAGTGTTAATTTAATTACAGGTTTTCCTATGATTAGCACTACAGTCTTTTGTTTTAGTTTTGTGTTCTTTGAGTAGCTTGGATTGTGGCTTTAATTTCTGAAATAAACAACAGCTAAACTTGTATTACCCATGTATATAATGTCTTAAGCCGTTGAAACAAATAATTAATTTTGTTGACATATTAATACATATATACGTCATATTGTACGTGTGTGTGGAGGGTCTAATATTCTTAACAGTTATTTGTTTTCATAAGATGACTCTTGATAGCCATGTAAAACCCATTTGGAAATTGAAAGGTCAAATTCCCAGGAAATTATTGATGTATATATAAGAATGGTTTGCCCAACATTTCTCAAGAATTTTTTTAACCTTAATTCTAATTCTTATACATTATTCTTGTGATTCAATTGTTTAAGAATCTTTGTTATCTTAGAAACTGAATTTCTCTAAAATGCCCTTCCTCAGGATTCTTTAGAACGATATTTCTAAAAGTAACTATATTTTAGTTTTTCTTTCTTACACCTCCTTTAGCAATACGATGAATTCGCTGGGACTAGAATCAATAGTAAAAGTAAAACGTACAGATTCTTCTGTACGTTTTACTTTTACGTACAGTACGTACAGTACAGGAATGTACGTGCAGTACATTATATAAAATAAATAATGTACTGCACTGGAGCTGTAGCTTTAGCTGAGGTACTATACTTAGACGAGTCTTCGGGATGAGAGTGACAGTGGTGAGTCATAGCGGCTGGCGGAAGAAAGGTGCAGATTGCGGTCTAATAAGTAAGTGCCAGTCGGTGGAAAACGAACTTTCAATCTACGAATTTATCGTATCTCTCGTAATATGGTACGACATTCTCGTAAAAATCCATACTATGAGTAAAGTTTGGCTAAGTGTAAATATGCAACTTGACGTAGGTTTCAAACACTTAGAAGCATTTCTCAAGTGGCTGTTTGAGTACTTATAGGGATTAAGATTTTCAGTCTGCACTAGTTTCGACAAGGGAAGTAGCAGAAGAAGCAGTAATAACAAGAACATTCAGGCCCCAAAGAAGGAGACGAAATAAAGTATGTTCGATTACGAACAAAAAGACGAAGATCCTGAACAAACCCCTGAAGATAATGATAAATACAGAACAAACTACACCTTAACAATCGTAGATGGAGTTCAAGCAAGCTCTAAAGTCTAAACCAAGATTTTTAGCTATGAAAATCTATAGAAACAGTTTTGGTTTCTTGTACTACCTCGAGGAACTTCGTAGTATGAGTGATAAACTGATGAACAACAGTAAAATACCTAAAAATGACACTAGGTGACGGAGACAACTATGATATCGACAGACTAGAAATAAATAAATAAATAAAATGCTAACTCTCGTCTATGATGAAGAAACAGACAGTTTTTAACCCTTTCAAATCTTGAGGCCAATTGGACTGCCCACGCTGAAGTACAGACAGGTCTCTATTGTTTTGCCGTCAGCTGTCCTTTCCGCTCTGCGTGTTCAGTCAGACTGGCCATGTCACTCATTGTGCCATGTCTGCAATGAACACGGCGGCTCTCTCTCACCAACACTGTATTAGTTTTACTAGTGTTTACATAGGGCATTTAAAAAAAGTGATGAAATTATTTATTTGTTGAAGAAAGAATATCGCGATAAGGAACAGGGTTATTTTTTAACTTAATTCTTTACGACTTAGCAGCCATTCATTTGGTACCGGTACTAAAATATTTAGTAGTAAATGAAGTAGGAAATCTGTAAAACAAAATAAAAAGTTTTCAGAGCCGAAATTTTAGAACGGCTTTTCTTAAAATAATCCAGTCCCAAAAAATTAGCGTTTTTTCCATATAAGTGGTTTCAAAATAGGCAAAAATATAGTACCGTTGAGTATATTGAACTCCTGCATTTCTAGTAAGGGTAGTAGAATCTTACAGTTTTTTATAGCACCAATGTACGTATTTGGTTACTTTAAAAACATTTCTAATGAATTTTTGCCATTATTAAGGAGTAAACACAATTTTAGCGTTATTATTTCTATTACCAGATTATGACGTTTTTGGCCAATTAAGCGGCACTTCAAACGATGCCGCAGATGTGTTTGAAACAGGCCCGGAACTAAGGGGGGTGCACATGCCCCGGGCGGCAGGATTTAAGGGGGCAGCAGAGAAAAAATAAAAATAATTAAAGCGTAAAAGTAGGTATTTGAATTTTGTAGTATTGGGGTAGTCAACTGTAGGCCTACCTATGTGTTATATGATACCAATGAAATAAGTTTGTGTATTTATAAATTGTAATATACAAGGTACAGTTTACTTTTTACACGTTTACATTGGAATAATATTAACTTACTAGCTCCAGCTAGCAGCCGATATCAGGTGAAATCAACTGCACATTCTTTCTACCTTTCCATCAGAGCAGTTTTCAAAGCGCGAGTCATCCAGTATTTGTTAAAAAAATAAGTCCCTCTTCATCCACCAATCTTATGTAGAGGCAAATCTTATGACAATGGAGCAAATATGGCGGAAAAATATAAAGGAGTGCAGTCTAGACTACTTCATGAGAACAATTTAGCATATTTTGTACTACTGCATGTGCTGCACACACGTTGAATTCAGTAGGAGCTCATGCAGCCGATGCTAATACTGACGCCAGAGTGTATTTTGGCACAATTCAAAGTGTTTATGCCTTCTTTATTTCTTCAACTTTATGATGGGAAATATGTACCACTTACTCTGAAGGCTATGAGCAAGACAAGATGGTCTGCAATGTTTGAGACAGTCAAGGTGGTTTACAAACATTATGACAAATTCATATAGGCATTTGATGAATCAACATTACATCATCTGTCAACTCCAGAAACAGATAGTGAGGCTACTGCTCTCCTTAAAAATTTGAAAAAAACTTGAGTTCATTGCTTTCTATTCTTTTTGGTATGCTATTTTGAAAAAGATAAATCATGTCAACCATATACTACAAAAGAAGACCTCACCTTAGACAAGGCTGCCAAAAACATTAAGGGCCTTCTGAACTCTATGAAATCTTCCAGAGACTATTCTTCATCTGAAGTTATTACTGAAGCCAAATTCATAGCTAAAAACAACAGTGTAATTATGGAGTTTTCAAAAAAAAAAAAATTAAAAAATGCCTAGTGAGATGTGTGAAGATGAAGTATCTGACTCGTACCCTGAATACGTGTTTAGAATGTCTCTCTTAGAAGTCATTGACAGGATAAACATGGAATTAAATATAAGGTTTGTGGCTTTAGAGAATATAAATGAAAAATTTGGATTTTTAAGTGGTATTCAAATTCATGAAATGGAAGTAAAGAATTTAAAGAGTGAGACAGAAGCTTTGGCAAACATTTACCACAAGGATCTGAATAAAGAAGAATTTATGTTTGAAGTTGAAAGTTTTTAAGTATCATGCATTTGCAGAAGAGCAAGATTTTAAGGATGCTACAACCCTTTCAATGTTGGCTCTTATTTATAAACATAAACTTCAAGAAGCTTATCCAAACATAACCACAGCACTGACGATGTACCTAACAATTAATTCCTGTTTCAGTTGCCTCTGGAGTTAAGTTATAGCAAATTAAAACTTATAAAAACTATCTAAGAAGTGCAATGAGACAGGAAAGGCTAATTAAACTTAGTATTATATCAAGAGAACATAAGAGAGCTGCTTTGATCAATTATGATGATATCTAAACATTATTGCATCAAATAAATCTCACAAAATTAAACTGAAGAACTGACATCATAACAGTGAACCTTAGTATTTATGGTATGTGTTATATCAGACTAATTATAATTTGTATAATATACAAATACAGCGGATGCTTTATACTATTTATGTACCGTGAAGTCTTATGTACTTTTTAGTATTGAAAATAAATAAATACCAGTTGCTCATAATATTTCAGATAGTTAAAATGATAAAAATACAGTTCATAATAATTATTTTTTTGTTAAGTATCACAAGCTGTAACCTAATTGCCAAGCATTCTTGAATTATTATTATCATGACAATACTTATTTTGACTTTATTTTGCACAATTTCACTTTTGTTTGAAAATAAAGTGATTTGTCATTCTTCTTTGGCAATGCAGCAAGTAGAAACTACTTAATTAGTAGGTATGTATCTACAACAACACAATGCTCAACAAACTGCACATTTAATTTGATTTGCTGTGAATTTTTTAAAATTAAACTCAAACAAATATAAATGTTTCACAAATTCCAATATGATGGTTTATATTTCACCTCACCAAATTTTTGTTATTTATTGACATTTATCTACTGGGGAGGGGGGCAATCAAATCTTTGCCCCCCCCTGAAAAAATTCGTAGTTCCGGACGTGGCTTGAAAACACACTCATTATAATTACTAAGCATGCCAGTCTTTGGAAACTACCAAGCTCATTGGTCGCTAAGCTCTGACAAGCACTGTTCCAAGTTCCACACACAGGAGCTCTATAGGAGATCTGTGAACTAGTGACTGCCTCATAGAGCCAGCGAGCCATATGCTGCCTCATCCTCCACGTTAAACCAACAGTGCTTCTAGATGCCAAGTGCAAAAGTGCATTCGCTCTTTTAATAGAAACCTTTTAACCTGCCTGGATCGGAGCATAGAGTCCATCCATTTGCACAGTGTGGACGGGATGTCCTCGCTCCTGGACTCTACTAGCCTCCGTTTCATGTAATGTGTTATCATACCGAGAGTTTCACCTACTGTGGATGTATATTCCCTATCTGATTGCCAGTCATTGCCACAAGTTGTTCAGAATAAAGTGCCCAATCAGTTTTCATAAGATTTCTGTTGAGCACCCGAAGTTGTTCAAGATTCAGTGTGTACTGTATGTATTTGTGGCCTGATTGTGATGCTTCATTTGAGACTTTACAGTCTTTCATGAATTTTACTAAATTAGAAGTTTGTATATTGAAAAAGTAATATCGAATATCTGACTTCCCATCCTATTAACGAAGATTGGTTTGTTATCTGTAAGTTATTAGCTAGTAAATATTCAAGGAGAGACTTACCTCTACTATTGGTATCAGAGCTGTCACCCACGTGCATGTATATCAACCAGTAGTCTCAGCTCAGGCGTTGGAGGTGGACTAGTTTAGTTGTAGGGGATAGGGGAGGTAGACTGGACTGAATGTTAGGCTAGGTTATGAACAAACAAACCCAGGATCAAACTCTTCACTCTAGTTATGGAACGCCTAGCCTGAGAGGTTTGAGTGGCATTGCTTCATTTTTTTCTGATAGACTTATGGAATCGATCAGCAATCTCTTCTGATTTTTTCTGATATCGAAAGATCTGCTATCCAACACTCATCCGCCCTTCAAGAACAGGGCTTGATTGCCCACTGACAACCCTTCGCAAATAAAACTTGATTATTCAAATTTAAACCAACACAACCAGTATGTATATTACTGAATTTTAAAATGTTTTAATCTTCATTCATATTTTTAAACTCAAAATCACCAGAGAGTGATCAATGTTTCAATAAAAAAAAAACATTGATTGGGTTTAATAAACCTATGAAGTACCACCTTTTCTATTACCTTTGAGAAGTTAGAGATCAGAGATATGGGTCTGTATGATGTTAGCCCTCTTATTTCACTTTTATTATATTTGGGATAACTTAAGAGTGCTTCAATCATCTTGAAAACCGCCCTTCTTTAGTGCTTATTAATTATGCTTGTCAAAGGAACTAGCAACTCTTCAATGCGAGCTTTTACAATTTTCAGAGGAATGTCATCTAATCCCGCTGACCAGTTTTGTTTATAGTACTGAATAATTGTCCTTACTTCCTTTTTTATTTGTTGAGGATAATGTTGTTAGACATGTGTTGCACAAGGGCTCGCTATGAGATTACGAGTAACAGTTCTCGTCATGTTGTTAATTCCTAGTGCTTCCTCAGCAGCATTTATAAAATAATTAATAAGATGTTCTGTTACTTGAAATTGGGTCATCATCAAGTTTCCATTTATGTGCAGTTGTGTGTCAGGTTGTTTTTGTCCTTATTTATTTCTCTCCTTGTTTATTGTGTCACATATAGCTTTTGTCTTATTTTGAACTTTTTCAACGTATTCTCTCAATGCTTGTTGCCTCAAAGGTTTTAATTTTAAATCATAGCTGTTCTATATAGTGGCACAACTTACTTTGTCTTCATTATTCCCTGACGTCTCACACCTTTGTTGAGCTGTTAAAAACTCCTGTTTTAACCTTATATCTCCGTTATTATCGAAGATGTTCAGATTTTTATTCTTTATTTCTCTTATCTTCTTTTTAGGGCAAGCCAATGACTTGGAAAACATGTTGAATGCTTTTTTTGGCAATGTGGACATCCAGCAAATTGTTGTTTAACAAAATGTTTCTCAAGTGTAGAATATTTTCATCACTAAATAGTCAAGTGATACATCCTGGCTGCTTGATTATGGGTGAAACAATTTTTAAGTAGCACATTTGGGCTCTCTAGTCAGATATCTCTTTGTTAAAAATTGTTACTCCAAGGTTCTTTAAGTAATATTTGCTACGGACACAATCAATTGATGATGATGTATTTCTGTTTACTCTAGTATGTGATAGTGGGAGACTTTTAAAGTCACAAGAAGCCAGTGTTTCATTCAGCTTAACAGAGACTTACTCAGGTTTTAAAATATCTATATTGACATATCTTATGATGATCGTTGGAGATTTGTGGAGAAAGCCAAAGTTGTGTAAAGATAGGGGGTGAAAAGACAGGGTGGTTCAAACAAGAAAACGGATTAAGACAGGGTAGCGCTCTGTCACCTCTTCTCTTCATAACAGTATTAGATGAAGTAATGAGTGGAGTGGCAAAAAGAATTGGAGAAGAAAATATGAAGGTTATGGCATTTGCGGATGACTTAATGGTTTGGGGAAGTAAAATAAAAGAGGTACAAAGACAGTTGGATGTGTGGGTAGAAGAAGTAAAGAAATATGGGATGAAATTCAATGTGTCGAAAAGTGAATATATGGTAACAACAAGGAACAAAGAGTGTATATTAGAAAAATTAATGCTGGGAAGAGAGGAAATGAAGAGAGTACAGTTCTTCAAATATTTGGGTAGTGTCCTGGAAGAAAATGGTAAAAATGAAAGAGACATAAATGAACGAGTTAGACAGGCTGGAAATTCCTACAAATTAGTTAGGGGATTAATAAGAGACAAAGGATTGCCACAAAGAAGTAAAGAAATTATATATAGGACATACTACATACCAATATTAACATATGGAGCAGAGACATGGGTAATGAAGAATAGAGAAAAGAGCAAGATACAGGCATGTGAGATGCGTTTCCTGAGAGGTAGATTAGGAGTAACGAAGTGGAATAGAATACGAAATGAAATCATAAGAGACAGATTAAATGAAGAACCTCTGCAAGATAAAATAGAAAGGGAAAGAATTAGATGGTTCGGACATGTGAAAAGGATGGAGGATGAGAGGATACCAAAAAAGTGGATGGAGTGGAGGATACAGGGTAAACGTCCAAGGGGTAGACCAAGGGATAGATGGAGAGATGGGTTAAAGGAGAGTGTAGTAAGAAGAGGGGAGGTATGGGAAAACATATTGGAAGAAAGGAAGTGGGAAGATAAGCTATGGTGGAGAGGACTGTGTACCAAGCAGACCCGGGAGAAGACTGGAACCTGCTGCTGATGATGATGATGATGATGATCGTTGGATGCTTTTATACTAGAGTGATCTCTATGATATTTGAAAGTCTTTCTAGTGCTTCTTCAAGATTCGAGTTTGGTTGTTTGTGTAGTCCAAGTAGATATAGAATGCTGTTAAGCTGGCATATGATTAACAATGCAGCGTCAAGATTTTGCTCTTCACACTCATATATAAAATCTATTCATACTGTAGCCTCTAATCTGTAGTCCTTGGCAGACGGATCACCAGCTACTTTGTAATATCTCCTAGAAAAGTGTGATATTAGTGAGTAGTTAAGTAGATGGTCATACCTTGTTCGCTGTCTTTCAATCCATGTTGAGTTGGTATAATTATGTCAGACTCTGTAATTTGTGTCAAGTGGTTTATTCTTTCAATTTTTCGAGATAGTTCCTTGACATTCTGAAGAAAAATTACTTAAGGTTTTATTCTTTTCAGTATCAAGTGTATGGAATATCCTTGGTTTCCTTTGTACTTTCATCCGTGTTTTTTTTTCTACCGTTTCTCTAAAAAAGATTTAGTAGTCTGTTGTCTTGGATATTTTTACTGTTCCTTTGAGGTTTTTTTTTCATTTTTCTGAGGGTCGTCTGGATTTTGTTTTGAGGCAAAGCATTACTATCTCTGTGTTTTACAAGGAGTCGGGTGGGTGCTGAATAGGTGTTTGGATGGTGAACTGGACCTTTGAATATAATCTGGTATACAGTAGGTTTTTAATGGGGGTGTTAGATTCCTTGTTGGTCTGTTCGTTGGGTTCTTGCGGGTGATGGAATAGTACATAGGATGTTGTTTGGTGTGAATCATTTGGTATACTATTTATTTATTAGTTATTGAAATTGTTGGATTAGTGCTATCTGCTATTTCTGGTATGGAAAGTTTGTTTATCTGGTTAAGAGCTTCACTGGTATTTGGTGTAAGATATGTTAGGGACTTTATGTGCTTGAATATAGCAACAATGCTGTTTGCTTGTTCTATGTATGCTTGTTGATCTATGGGAAGCATAGATTTTGTCATCAGACCTGTTTAATGTACGAACCACAACTATTGGGTATGATTGTTTTCCTTGATATTCATGGACTGTGGAAACGTCATAGCCATATTACTCAGGATTAGGTTTTCAGCTTATTTAAAAATAAGGATTTTGCATTTTGAACTATCTATTTGAAGTTGCACTTTATTTATGTCTTCCAGTGTGGCAAGTCTAGTAACATCTTTTACTGGCCTGCTAGTAATTAAACTCTGGCTGTAAAATTTTGATAAGGAAGGTGTGACACTGCTTATGATTCTGTAGAAGTGAATCACGTTTTTGTGACTTTTGCAAGGCACATTGCATCATAATATCCTGTCTTGAGTGTTGTTCTGTTTATATACGGAATTTGTTTTGTCCCCTATGAACATAACTTCCTTAACTTTAGCAAGTGTAGAAACATACAGTAGCTCCCTTTTATGACATATTACTATTTTGTCTAGTATTATTCTCTGACAGGGTTTATAATAAAGGAATGAACTGTTGTGCAAGACTCCTCTATGGCCTCTTTGCTATGTGGGTGGGCCTGTGTCAATATTTTTCTAAGCTTCTTCTTTAGTCAGTAGGGTCAGTACTAGATTCACTTCTTTGAAGTTACTAATGAAGAAGGTGGATTTATCACAGCCCGGAAAAATCTGCATTAGTTTTAAAGGTATGTTTGCAATCCATTCAGATCAATATTCTCAATACTGCTATACAGTTTTAATTGGTTCACGACAATAATTGTGTTCTTTGACACCAATATGTAATCATTTATTGCTTTAACACATTGAGTGCGGGACACTCGGATGCAAGGGGCGGGGGCTTTGCCCTGTGCGTTGGAGCCACGTCCCTCGCAACCGAGTCTCCCATACACATCATGTTAATGTGACCTGTAAGAGTGTAAATTTGACGCTTGTTAATTTGAAGTTTAAAAAAAATGGGATCCATCGAAACCGATACTATATTTACTGATTTGATAATTTTGTACTGAAAGTCTGATCCTAAGGTATGTAATATCATAATTTTATTTTAATTGAAATAGTTTGTCCTTGTTGCTTTGGCTTGACGTAGTTGTCCTTTTTGGAATATTTGAAGTAAGTTGCTCTCTCCAAGTTTCCATAAATGTCTTAACTCTTTCATAGCAGATATTTTAAAGTTTTCTGTGCATGCCCCCAGGGCCGGATTTACGATTTTGCCGCCTACGGGCTATCTCGATTTTGCCACCTTTAGAACGTTCCAATCTAATAATATAATAAATAAATAAATATATTCTAAACCATTATTTCGCACAAAGGTATACAATAAGCTCTGTAGCTGCATGGCAATTCTAGGTGCAATTTGCAGAAGCCAGCCCTCGAAAAAAAAAGAAACAACAGTAAAAACTCACAACACATCCTGTGATTCTCGATTTAGTTGATTTGCCTGGCAGTGGTAGGTTATCTGACTTGCCGCACCGCTCCACCGCCTGAAGCTCTAGTGGCAACAGTCTTACGCATTGCATAGACATTCAAATTTTCAACTTTAATTTTGAGGACAGTTTTCCATTTTAATTAATTTAGTTTTTGCTACGTTAATGCACAGCATTTTTCCGTAGACGGACGATGTACCCATTAAAGGAGGGAAATGAATATTAGCAAATCTTCAAACTTCATAATTTTTGTATATCGCCGCCGAAAAGTTTATGTTAAAAATTGCCGCTTTGGGCTATAACCCGTTGAGCCCCCCTGTAAATACGGCCCTGTATGCCCCTTGTGACAATGAGGATTCCTCTATGCGATATGTAGCTATCTAACATCGAGCATGATACTCTTTTTGTACTGTAATATAACTTTATGAAATAAATTACAATTTCAGGGACTTATGTCCACTGGTTTATTTCCTATAATTTAGTTGATTTGAAATTGTTTGGATTTTAAACTTAGAATTAGGTTTCAGCCACTAATATTCAGACAAATATGAGTAGTTGTAAAAGTCAATAGGAAGTGTTTATGCCATGATTTAATTAAAAGAAATAGGAAATTACATGTTAAAGTTAGCTAATAAAAGTGTATTACATTGCAGTAAATGATGTTAACCCTTTAAGAGCCATAAGCCTGTATATACAGAAAGGTTGTCTTTTTCTAAGTTCATATAGGTATAATAATGGTGTCAGACTTGTTTTGTAATGCTAGTTTGGAATTGATCTAGAAGTAGTAAGTTCTAATATTTCATTATGTGCTATTTACCACATGACCACCCGTTTCTTCAACGATCTATACTAGACCCATTTTAACCATTACCCAACACTTCAGCAGTACTCAACAAGTGTGTTTACTGCCTCAATATACAGTTGATGTAGTGTGATTCATAATCTATTTGAAACTGTGAATCTTGTTGAAAAAGGTTTATATATAGAAAATAAAATACAATTAGCATTGAAAAAAATATTACTTTGTACAATAATTGAGCACTAACCCTCAGACTGGCCATTAAAATTTTCCATACTGGCTGGTCATTTTTGTGCATTTTCAGACATGTTTTCAAAAATTCATAAAAAATAGTAAAGTTGTATAAATCAACTTTTATTTGGTTATTTTACTTGAAATAAACAAGGATTTTTTTCTAATAATATAATATTACACTTTTAGCAAACAACTATTTTTTATGTGATCTGGTATACTGGAAAATGTTTTTGTAAACCCAAAAAAGGGTGGGAGGGGGTCACCAGAGAAAAAACTATAAAGCAGCTAAATTCAAAATTCTACGATAGCCAAAACACTCCAAATGTTATCTTGTTTTTGGAAATATAAAGGTACTTAATGTTTTTAAGGGGCTTGAAAAAATTATACTAATAAACCATACGTTGTACAACTTATGCAACAATGTGTTGCCATGGTAACTGTATTTTAAAAAATGCCCTAAAATATTAGACAATATGTATACATATATTGCATGGTTTTTGCCTGCTACCATTTTTTTATTTTTTTTTTTATTTAAAATTATATAAAAGCTGTGTTTTATACTTGGAAAAAGTCCAAATCATTGTTATTAAAAAAATTAAAAATAAATAGCAAATGATCTCCTGTCACAAAGCTAAATCCAATCCATCAAGCCATTTAAGACTTGCCTCACTGATTCTATTTATGCTAGCTAATACCCCTCCCGTAAAACAGCGCAAGGGACATTCTAAAACTATGTGATCCATTGTTTGGATAGACTCTCCACAATCACAAGACTGATCTACTCTCAATCCCCATTTGTATTTCCAGTAGTTACATCTGCCCACTCCAGTTCGGAACCGATTCAATAATGTCCACTCCGGGGAGATTCATCCCACCTACAGGTATTGACGGATTGTTAATAAGGAACTTATTTCATCCATAAAAACTGTTCCATGCTATGGCCCAGCTAGTATTGGGCGAGAAATTTGATCTGCTCAACTGGAAAGCAGTACGTAGGAGTGGGTTTCGAGATTTTAAGCTACCTTTCTGACGTGGGAGATCCTGGGTAATGGGGAGGTGCACTAATGTAGATCCTTAGTAGATCCTGGGTAATGGGGGGGAGATCCTGGGTAATGTAGATCTTCTTAAATTCTTTACAAAGTGCCTCCTCACGTCTTATTTCTGGAAGAGCTATATTGCAAAGCACCGGGAGCCAAGGTAGTGGAGTTGCCATGAGAGTACTACTAATAGCTCTCATGGCTCTATTAAGTTGGACATCAATCGCTTTTGTATGTGCATTATTTAGCCATACGGGAGCACTGTATTCAGAAGCTGAATAAACCTGTGACAAAGCTGTAGTACGCAGAACGTGTGCATTGGCTCCCCAAGTTGTTCCTGCTATATGATGTAGTACATTTGCCCTGGTTTTAATTTTAGCTGCTGTTTTTAAAGATGGCTTTTAAAGGTCAGCGATCGATCTAACGTTACTCCCAGGTACTGCGGATGATTAATGTGGTGGAGTTTTACACAAAAAAAGATGTTTAATTTTCGATTAGCCAGTCGATTACTTAGGTGGAAGCAGGCTACTTCGGTTTTTGATGGGTTAGGATTCAGCTTCCAGGTTCTAAGATATTATTCAAGGGCTGCAAGATTGCTAGTGAGTGTTTCTTCAGCAGCTGTGAAGCTAAACCAATATTGTCTACATATATAAATTTTCCTGACTTGGTGATTGGGATATCAGCAGTATACACATTAAATAAAATTGAAGCAAGTACAAACCCCTGTGGCAGACCATCCTACAGCTGTCTAAAATAGCTTTCTTCACAAACTATATAAACTTTTATTAGCCTGGCACTAAGCATTGAATTCGTAAAGGAAAGGAACAGGGAAGGAGGCTGTAGAACTTTAATAACAAACTGTGTCATAAGCCGCTGTCAGATCAACTAAACCTGCAATGTTTTTTAGCTTGTTTTCAAACCCATTCTCGATAAGTGATATGAGAGCCAGGATCTGGCCACAAAAACTTCGGGCATACCGAAAACCAGCCTGCTCAACTGGAACATTAGGATCAAGAATGGGTGATATTCTGTTATGTAACAGTCTTTTCATCAACTTATAACAAACACTAAGAAGAAATATAGGACGGTAACTTCCCACTCACTCAGGGTCTTTGCCGAGTTTCAGAACAGCTTCTACTTTTGAATGCTTAACTGCTTTTGGCAAATTGTCTGTAGCTAGTATCTTACTGTACTAGTATACTTCTGCCATTGTTTCACTTTGCTACCAGCATGAATCAGAAATTCCGGAAAGATACTGTCAAGACCGGCTGCTTTTCCTGCTGGTATAGCGGAAATCGCCCTATCTATCTCTTCTTCTGTGAAATTTCTGGCGACTTCCAGGAGTGCCAGTTGGCTCTTTTTAATTTTATTAGCTACTAAATCACATGTTTTTCAGAAGGATAGCGGGCTGACTTCGATAAGCTGACTATCCGTTTAGCTATATTAGCAGCCTTCGGGTGGAGCACTTCTCTTTGATATGGAGATTTACCAATAGAGAGTTTCCTTAAAAGTGACCATGCTTTTATACTGTTGTAGGTAAAGTTTATATCTTCAACAATCATATGATTAGACAATCAATAGAGACTTATAACTAGTATTAACATTTACAGCAATACATACTCTATAAATGTATTTTTGAAATGTTTATTTTGGTGTAAATTACTGAAAAATAGTAATAATAATGTAAATATACATTTACAAGAATTTTACATGTACCACAATGGAAGAAGCTGATTTCACTTAGCCAATTCGACTTTTTAATTACTCTTTTCCACTGTTCCTTTCGACTCAGAAACAAATCAAACGCGTTTATAAACAAGAGCTCTTCCTGCTTCCAAAGATGTTCATATCATGCAGATACAATTAATATATGTACTATAATAAGAAATTGTATCTGACGGTGCAACAGGGCTGACATTATGCCATGTAGCTACTGTGCTAACTCGATTTTTTTATTGTTCTTTTCCACCATTCCTTTTGTCTCAGAAACAAAACAAACACATGTCTGCGATCAGCAACTCCTCTCAATTCCAAAGGAGTTTGAATTATGTCGCTATTCATATTACACCTGCTAATAGATGACCGGGCTAGAGGTATCAAGAAATAACTAAATAACTATGCTAACATGTTACAAATACAACCAAGATTGTTATCTTATTTGTTTTATTGTTATATTTAGTATAAGATTGTTATATTTAGTAAAGTTCAATGTAATCACTATAAGTTGCTCTCACACAGTCAAATCCGTATTCAATCTCCCGCCATGTGTTTGCGAGCATATCTGACAGTATCCTCTCAACTGCAGCCACAATCCTATGCCTTAGTTCCCGTAAACATTACACTCTTTCCTGGTACACAGAATCTTTGATGAACCCCCAAACAAAGAAATCCAAAGGGGTAAGATCTGGCGATCTTGCCGGCCATGCAATAGGCCCTCTTCTACCTACACAACGACCAGGGAATTGCTCATTAAGAAAATCCTGAACATCATTGTGGAAGAGCACCATCTTGCTGAAAAAAGATTTGTTCTGGTATGTGGGGCACTGCAAAGTTTTGTAATATGTCCAAATAAAAGTGGCTTGTTACTGTTTGTTCAATGAAAAAAAATGGCCCAATAATTGCATTGTGCATCAATCCTAGAAAAACATTTATTTTTGGTGTGTCTCTTTCATGCATTACTGAGGCATGCGGATTTCTTGATCCCCAAATATGACAGTTGTGTCGGTTTATTATTCCACTCAGGTGAAACGTAGCCTCGTCACTGAAAAATACATTTTGAAGAAATGTGGGATTTTCATTAATGCAATCTAAAATCTCGTTAGCAAATTCTAGTCTCAAAGGATGATCAGTTGGCATTATCTGGTGAAGCAGCTGAATTTTATGCACGAAACTGTAGCCTTTTACGTAAAAAGTCATGGTTTAGGAAGCTGCAATAATCTAGAAGATGATCTAATTGATGTACGTGGAGTTTGATTAAAAACATTGCGCACATTGTTAATTGCTTGTACACTTACTTGCCTCTTTATATGCTTTCTAGTTTTTTTAATCCAAGTTCCATTAGCTTGAAGTGTTCTGTCCTACAGTAAGATTGTCTTTGAAGTTGGTGGATTAATGTTGTAATCACGAGCCTGACGTTGAACACGAGTTACAGATTTGTACTCTGTAAGCCACAACAAGCACTGTACCTTTTGTTGTAGCATCCACATTTTTTTAACATAAGAAACTTACAGCCAAATGATAACCATGACAGCAGAATGACTAGTCAATGTACGAATTCAAAGCCACCAATGGTGTTGTAATCAACTGACTTCTCGGTAAACATCATCATTAGGCTGTTAATCACATTAGTACCTAAGTTGTTGTTACCACCAGAGATGAATCAGCTTAGTCACATGGAAAGACTGCATTTTCTTTAACTGGCAATTTTTTGGCATTGTGTGTGAGATATGACTGTTAAACTTTACACATACAATCTTGGTATTATTACTTACCATTTGAAGTTTTAATTGCAACAAAAAAAATTGAACATCCCTGATGGAGATATTTATTTATTGATAACTTTAGCCCGGACACCCTGTATAATAAGTGATTAAGCTGACCGATGCTAACTGGCTGATTTTCAGCTGAGTTCAGTTACAGCAGCACCGTAACCGGCTGAAAATCAGCCAAATTCCGGTTTGAGAGCTAAGTCAGAATTAGATAGCCGATATTCAGCTCACAAGAGTTGAGCATTCTGCAAGTTAGATACTGGATAAATAACAAATGTACACAATATAATGTCATGCGTGATATAATTAACTTAATTTGAAAGAAAACAAATCTTACTCAAACATACTAACACAATAAAAACCATAAAACTTATGCAAGATCAGTAGGTTTTACACTCGTTGTAGTGGCTGGAGCTTTCGTAGTTCGTTCAAGAAGATTCTTGCTAAACCACGCTGGCCGTTCTCTCTTGATTTCTATGATGCGTTTTCCCTGGAAAAATAAATCAAGCTTTATTAATTTTAAAAACTTGTTCAAAACTTTAATTTACTAACAACAATAAATGATAACAAAGGATTTAGAATTTATTTCATTAGAATGATTTCACTTAAGAATTTAAGGGAACTTTTTTGAAATATGTAAATTTGGATTTGTATTATTAGGGTTTGGAGAGTAATAATGATGGTTTGGGCATATTGAGATCAGAGATATGACACTTACTCTGACATTACATTTTTGTTCCATTCTGTTTTGATATATATATGTATATATATGTTTATATATATATATATATACACACACACAGGGTGATTCAGGAGAGATGGTCATAACATAAGAGTGTGATAGTAGACGCAAAAACAAGCAAACATTGTTATACAAACATATGTATTACTATGTCTTTCGTTTTCTGTCTGTGTGTCCGTGTGTGATTTTCATCAAAATATCTTCAAAACGGATTGAGCAAATGATTTTAAGCTTGGCAGACTTAATTCAGGTATTTAGTGATAATAATAATAATGAGTAAAATTACTAAAATATCTCTAGCCGTTTAAAAATAGCGGCATTTAAAAATAGTTAATACTAAATACCTCCAAAACATTCAATATTATATAAAGCAATTAAAATCACAATAGCTCAGAAAATTTAATTCCAAATGTAATGACACATCATTTGTACAAATTGGTCCATAAATAATTGAATAATATCTTATTTTAGTAACTAAATGTTTATTCATTTCACATTATTTGAATAAGATAATTTCAGTCTTCTCCATAAAAAAAAAAAAAAAAAAACGATTTCAGAATATTACTCCTGTTTTAGTTGTAAATTTTATTTTACTTGTTTGTTAAATGTTAATAGGAGTGAGTAATACTTAGCTTAATAGTAATTAATAAGAGTAAATGTCAAACAGCTGATAATTACAGTAATAAAAATGTGTTTAAATAGTCCTTTAAAGAACAGCTGATAGTTCAATTTAAGCGAGCTTTGTAAACAGCTGATATTTGTTAACACATTCAGTCCTACATGGCCATAAAGTCGGCCACGCCATCCGACCTCTAGTGGCTGCATGGCTCTAGTCAGCCAAGCGGTTGTCATTGGTGGTGGCTGATGGCAGTTTAGTCGGCCATACTGCCTCACTCTTATTATTGAATCAGTCTTCGCCCAGCCTTTGCCGGGTTTGCTTGCTAGTAGGTCTCGCACTTCTGCAGTATCCTATGAGTAGGACGTGGTTTTCAGTTTCCGGTTACAGTTATTTTTGGAGTTTCTATTACTGTTTTTACTTTGTTTTTCAATAAATTATGAATAAAATTAAGCAAAAAAGATGAAGAATGTACTGCAAAGGAAAAATTAAAAATACTATATTTATGTTCTACAAACACCCTGTCCAACCTGTATTGTGTTCTGTAGCATGTTTTGAAAAATTTATCTCACATTAGACTAATTTTGAAAAAATGTTAGAAATGGACCTGATAATAGTAGTTTTTTATATTTTTCATTTGTTTTACTTAATTCCTTATATTGATAACTAGTTTATTACACAATAATGTGGTCTAAACAATTTTGGACATTAATTTTAGGCAAAGTCGTTCACTAGGGTCTAATGACTGACTAGACGGCCATACATAAAAATTATTTTTTTTGAGCCTTCCACACACGTATACAAAATACTTCTGACAGTCATAAATCGACACTACACAATCACAAAAAGTAGTTTAAAAAAAAAATATGTTCAGCCATTCGGGTAAGTTTATTTATATATGCAGCCACACATGGTGAAAACGAAAATACAGCCTTAGCACTGAATGTGTTAAGGTTGTTATTAAAAATCAAACAGCTGATAATTACTCATTCATAATAACAATTAGCAAATAAATAAATTCAAATTTAAATAGTCCATTTAAACAGCTGTTAATTTACTGGTATCATTGTTATTGTGGAGAAGACTGAAATTATCTTACTAAATTAAATAATGTGAAATGAATAAACATTTAGGTTCTAGAGCAGATGTAATTAAATTATTTGTTTGAAAAAATCTGGTTTATGGTACAATATCATTTTGCACCAGCATTTTGATTCCTCTCTACGGGACTTAGTATTTTTGTATTTGGTTGACTTGTACAGCTCAAGCCTACAGCTTACAGGTGTTATATTCCTGTAAGCTTAATTTCTTAGTTGTAGTACCTACTTTTATGTTACTTTCTTTTGTTTGGTTCCTTAATAATTTGTTTTATTTAGTTAATGTTTATAGTGAATTTATTTTCTCAAACAGAAATGCGGTTTATAATATTATTGTATATTTGTATTGAGCTTTATTTTTATTTGTATTCTATGTTGGTAAAAGATAACTTTTCACTAATTTGTTTATTATTGTTTCAGTACAATAATATTGCTTACACCTATAAATATTTTTTAAATTTGGTTGACTTTCTACTAAATTTTAAAACGCTTTCGAAAATAAATTCAAAATTAGCAACATGTTTTATCTAGGTATGTAAATAAGCATGTTTTCGATAACAAAATTTGTGCTTTTGATAATATATAGAGTAACATAGGAAAAAGAGAACTTTCGTTACCTTGAAAAATTCTTCTGGAACACCTTCTTTCTCCCCCTGATATAAGACTATAACATCCTTCTCAATAGGATTCAAGCCTAGTTCAGCTTCTATATTTTTCTGCATATCTTCAGTTTCCTTTTTTACTTTTGAGTAACAAGAAGCTAAAACAAAATAAAAATATAAAAGTTTTTTCAATATACAATTTAGCGGTTTTTACTACACACTGTAATATAATTAGAGTACTTTCATAAATGTGAACTGTTAAGCCACATGGGTGCAAAATTTTCAGAAACTGAGTAAAGCAGGGGTATAGAGTGGCATTTGATTGTCAACCCCTTAAAAGTCTATTCTGGGCAGGAAATAAATAATTTTTCATTCATGTATCATTGTTTGAGTAAATATTTGTTAGCTTATACCTATGAATAAAATTTGTTTAATTTCAAGTAGTATCATGGTTAATGTGGACTTGTGTGTTGGCTCCCGGAGATTATCCAGCAAGTAGCTGCACAGTATTAGTTCTCACTTTAGCTGCTGTTATCTGTAGATGACATTACAAACAAACGATCGCTAAACTGTCATCCAAGTACTGTGAATATTCCTTGTTTTCTTTTTCAGCACCATTGAAACACATCTAAAGTTTCTCTTTGGATAGTCTATCACTCAAATCAAAGCCAACTACAGTAAAACCTGTTATATCCGACCTAATATGGCACCAGGATAGGCTAAATAAATTAAAAGCCGGATATGGAACTATTACAAGAAAGACATATTTTATTTAATCAATGCAATGCGTGTATTGCGGTTACTTTTTGAAGGCACTTTGTAACTAATAAACCATTTAATTTTGAGCTGTCATTTTTTTCCATGAAACGTTCGTCATAAAAGACATACACATATAAAAAATCGTACTAATGCACTCAAAATGTTGAAGCGATAGTAACTTATGTCACCGACATGCCAAGGTCATTGTTAACTTTAATAGTGCAAGCAACGCCTGTTGAATGTAAAATCCCCATTAGACTCCTCATCCCTCCCATCTCCTTTAACATATGTCCCAGTTTGTGTTAAGAGAGCTTTCTCTCCTTCATCTAACACCTTGTGCGGACGAAGAGTGTTTTATTGTAAAATGTTCATTGATGAATATGTCACTCGGCTGAATAACACTGGCCAGATCTGACGGCTGTAGATCTTTTCTCTTCTTGGTGGCGGAGACCGAGGCTTCCTGCACCCTCCTTGAAACAAACTGGACGATAATGGATAATTTTTCCTCTGTAAAAAATTATAAGGTGCTGGACTATGCTGACGTCCTCCTCATTGAAGTTAACTCCAATAACTCGGGCGATGAGACCAAGGATTTAGTACAAGTCTTCTCCCAACAATAACAGCAAATAAAAAATCTATTCTATTCTACAATTATTTCTTTCAACACTTTCCCATCCTGTTATCCAAGCACCTACTCTCTATTGTCCTCTGGTTTATTTGCAATTAAAATTTTGTATCAAAACTAACCCTATAACTTAAGTTCTATTACAGCTATTAGTAAATTAACTGTTTTTCTTTTAGTAAATGAGCTTATGAGTCTATTATGATCCATAAACAAAAATTCTTCAGAACAGCAATTTTTATTTATACAAAAAACTACATGCAAGAGTAAAAGGAAAATAGCAATTTTGCAAAATTGTTATCCTACAGCCTCTAAGAGAATAATAAAAAGTCTAAGACTACTAAAACCTTATATAGCAACTCATTTTTATGATTTTCCTTCATTATAAGTTAATAAAAATACCATACAGTTTTATTTGATTTTATTATTTCAGCTTCACAAAACGCCACTAAAAAGTTATTCTTACAATGTAAATATGATTTATTATTTTGCTTTTGCTATTCTTCACCATTATAAAATTAAAAATAGTGTAAATATGAGAACTGAAATTGTTTTCTTAGACAGAAGTACAATTAATTGGGTAAACAGAAGTCAGTAAAATTCCTTTAACTGTCCCCCAAAACTCAAACTATTTTCTATAGAAATATATTAGTGGAAATTAATCAAATATCTAATCTGATATAAACTTGAGCATGAATCGTCACCCGTACAGTAGAAAAGCAGCGAGGTATGACATTCAGTTATCGCAATCAAATAAGAATAAGGCACTGCTGATACTGATAGAAGCCTTTCCTTCCTTCCAAATAGCTGAATACCTAAGTTATTTTGGTACGGTAGTTCCAACAATAATTTTAACATTGTAAACACAAATTTTTTAGCAACACTTATAATTTTTAACTGAATTCCTTGATCAATTCCTCTGTGTTGGGTTTGAGGCTCGAATTGTTAACTTAGCACTTTATTTATATTTTATCTCTACATTTCTGAATGTCATTACTCACACCATTACATGTATTAGCTTCTCTATGACAATTAAGGAGGTCGTTTCGCTTTACAAAAACTCAAAAAAAACATGGGTTAACATTTCAAGAATTCGATCCTAATAATAAATAAAAATAAATCAAATAAATAACGTCTTTATTTTGCAAGCATTCTTCAAAGATACAATACTCAGATTTAAAAGGCAACTCTTGTCATAGCATACAGGTAAATAAACATTATTATAAATAAAAAATAAATAAAATTATATGACAATCTCTTTGATATGACTTTTAAATAAACGGTACTTAAGAATTTTCAAAGCAGGGGGCAAAACTTTGAAAATGATAATGATCGTAATGCAGTACTGGAAGTGTTATTTGATAACCGAAGAACTATTATATTATACTGTAGTACTTTTTGTAATAAATTGAGTATTTTTTTAATATTTGTACTGTTAAATATGTGAAACTTTTAGTGTAATTCTTAACTATTTTAAATTAAAACACTCGTAATTCCAACTCTACACTTGCTTACCCTCCTTTGTAATTAACTCATGAAGACAGAACTGAACCTAGATTAGTGTTTAAAGATATGTAACTAATTTTGCATATTTGAGTATAATCTTGAAAAATGTATGTGAAATATGTGAATATGAGGTAGCCTATCTGCCTTAAAACACTAATCTACGGTTAAATGTGCTGCATGTAAACAAGTAGGTTACATATACTGATGTTGTTATTCAAGTAACACAAAGAACATGCATTCCATTATCTTTCACTTACGGCACAAGTGACCAGCTTCATAATGATCACCACATGTATTACACATTAGTAAATTCTTTTTGGGTATTAGAGGTTTCCAAACTTGGGTAGGCCAGCCAAATTTTCTATTAAGACGTTTTTCAACAGTCCTTCTATGTTTTGGCACTGCCCATAAAATGGAATCTTTGAGTAGTTCATCTACAGAATATGAAGGCATACATGTTTCTTTGGTGGTACGTGAATCTCCAATTCCCAATGTACAGAATGCATCTGAAACAGATTTATCTCACCGTCATTCTTTTTCAAATATTTTGTACGATGCTATGAAAAGTATATAGTTTTTCAATAAAAATGATCTGTAATATTATATACATCTAACAATAACACAATTTTCTGTATACCAGTCTTTTATGAGTTCTCTACAACTTCAAACTTTTTACAAAAGGAAGTGTTTATTAAAATAGGAAAAGACTATTCAGTGATCTCTGAAGAAACATAGATACATTCCTTTTAACTGGTAGTATATTGGAGACTTATAAAATTGACAACCAAGAATAACACTAACAACGGAGAAACTAAGTTAGATGTTGCCTCTATTTCTTTGATTTACAGCATATTTATGATTTTTTCCACTCATGGCACACTTTCAGATTGTATTCTGACCAGCAGCATTGTTTTAAACAAATTCAAAATTATTTATTTCTCGTGGACATTTACATGAATCAAGAATGGTCAATATATTTAAATTAACTAAATAGTAACATAATCTGCAAAGTCAGTAATTAAAAACTAATTAAGAGATAAAAGTAACAGTATTGTACATATTTTTTAAAAGTAAGGTTAGTTGGTGCACAACAATTCAGAGAGTGAATAAAAACAGTTTTTCACAAGAAAATCTTTTAGGTTATTTTTAAAAGATGATACTGAAAGGCTGGTTTTTTAAATGATCTGGCAATCTATTATAAACTGTAGGTCCTAAATATTCTATTAATTTACAGAACATGTTATTACTATGTTGGGGTACAACTAAATTGTTTTTATTTCTGGTAGAATATGAATGATTGTGGGTAGGAAAATTTTGAATATGTTTAAAAGTGTAATTTTTTTTATATATATATATATATATATATATATATATATAAAAGGAGAGGCCGACCTTCTTAACCTTACTTTGCCCATTCCTCATAGACTATTGATCTGTGCGAGGAACTTATTCAGACAGAGTACGGGGTCAACCAGTAAAGTACAAGGTGAATATTACTAATAAATCTTCCAGTCTAGGGCGGATTCGAACCAGCGCTATCTCTAACCCAAGCTCAAAGTCCTGACGCCTTAAACCGCTCGGCCACCAGCTCGTCCAAAACTGATACAGAGTAGATAAAAAGAGAAGGAAGGGTTAAGATACGTTCTCGCAGAAACACCTGCCTACAGCTCTCCAGACCCCCCAGACCAAACACCAAACGTATAGCCCTCTTTTGCAACTTGAAGACCCTTTGTAAGAAAGAAGATGAAGCGGTTCCCCATGACATTATGCCGTACGACATTACAGAAGCAAAGCAGCCATAATATACAATTTTTAGTGCACTAAGTTACTCCTCAGAAAATTGGAATGATATCTCAAGGAAAACGTTTAAACATAGATCACATAGTTATAGGCCTACTAAATTTGTTACTACTTTGTTATTTAACTATTATCATTCTATTTATTTTGTTATTGTTATTATCTTAGTATTAATGTTTATTTATTCTGCAGTGCTTTGATTTTATAGGCTATTATTGAAATACTTTCTTCATATTACACTAATTTACTTACTTATAGCACTATGTTATGTATTTATTTTTGCATTTTTTGTCTAACCTTTAGTAATTTTCTTTTGGTATCAATGAAGTTATCACTCACCACGAAACAAAATCTGAAATCTCTGTCTGAAATGGGTCAAGAATCAGGTATACTTTCATGAGAGATTTTATTTTTCTGAATTTAGTAAAAATAAAAAATTGAATTTACGAGTCTCCTAAAGCTATTTAAAGTAAGCTACTGTCAAAATCCACAAAAATAAGAATGTATATAGCTATTGTACAACCTGTTTTATTGTATGGATCTGAGGTGTGGACCCTAACAATGTATAACAAAAAGAGATTGATTACATTTGAACACAAATTTTTAAGAATATATGGACCTGCCTATGAATCAGGAGTGCGGCGAATGAAAAAGAACAGAGCTTAGAGAACTGTACAAGAGACCTGATATTGTGGTGGTGTTTAGAAGCAGAAGAATAAAATGCACCTAAGCATCTTGGTCATGTGAGCAGAAGGAAAGAAGAAAAAATGATAAGAAGGGTATGGATGGGGAAACCAGCAGGAAGGCGACCTCCCTAAGACGACCAAGAATAAGATGGGATGACCAAGTGGAAGGATGTGAGAATGGTGGAGACATCGAGATGGCAGGGGATAGAGGACTGAGGAGGCAACTTGTTGGCGAGGCCAAAAATCAACTTGAATTTGAGTAGCCACAGGAGTAAGAGTAAGTAAAAATTAATATATACGGTATGCTTAACGTGAAAAAAAAAAAACAAAAAACTATTTGTTTGTTTTTGAGAAACAACATCACTGCAGTTCTTATCATGAAATGATAAGTCCTTATAAGAAATATTTTACTATTCCGCAACTTTTTCTGAAAAGAAAGATTAGACTATATAATATGTAGCCTACTATTTCCATTAGGATTTCAGTTTAAAGGAATTTTTTTACAAACACTTCCATGTACATTGAAAAAGGTCTGTACTTAATTACTTTTATACTAGCACCTGGAGGGTTAAAAAAAGTGGTGATATATGAGTTTATAAATCTTGAGGAGGTTGATTTTAGCCGCGGAAAACTCGTTTTTTCCCAAAAAATAAAAAAGTAGTCTTTTATGTGATAGTGAAAAAACTTTTTTTTAATCAGAATTTTTAACAATTATTTCATTTTACTTGCTTATTTTTATGCCTAACATAAATAATTTTTTTGTTTTAAGTTAAAATTTATTTTTCGGCTCGAAAAATTCACCTTTTAATAATATAACCTAACTCATCATAACCATCTATATAGGTACTGTACTAAAAAAATTCATAATTTGTGTTAAATTCGGGTGCCTGCCCTCCAGGATAGCCTGATTGCTGTCCCTCCGGAGGAAATATATGCAAATTTCTTTTTGGTGGCTAGTCATAGCTCCTATTAACATTGTGCATATGGCCACCATAGGTGATTTGCCGCAAAAGTAGTTTCTCTGCGATATCTCGAGAAATAATATTCTTAAACCAAAATAGTTCTCAAATTCATATTCATTACAAAAAACTACAATAAGTTAACCCTTTCAATGCTATATCATCTGGCCTATGGACCCAAAAGTGTTAAGTAATTTTAAGCAAAAATGAAGAGTTTAGGGAAATATTTCATTATTTTAAGATATATCTTACTACTTTTTGTGTTGTATTATACCGAAATAACCAAAGAAGAGATTTGATACAAAAGAAAATATATTGTGTGAACTTATTTGTACTACACAAAAAAAGTCTATGTATAAAACATTCTTTATATTGTTTTATTTTTTTAACTTTCACGTGAAACAGGAGTAGCTAAACATTAAACAAATTTTTTACCTACATATATGTAAAGAGCAACAAATTTAGAATAAAATTCGTATGCTTTTATGTTGTTCTTATCAAAAAACAAGGAGTAAATGAAAAATCTTGTAGTCAAATGTACACGCAAAAAATAGTTGAATATGTGACATTTGAATAATTTGTGTTCAAAAAACAAGAAATTACTGCTCAAATTAATAAGATACTGCATTGAATACTTATTTATGAGGCTGTGAATCGTTATAGTAAAATAAATTAATTTAATAAAAATAATTTTGGTTTATAAAAATAAAGTTATTGTCGTCGGCAATGGTTTACTATAGGCCATGGTGAAAATCAACAAATATTGAAGAAGAAAAATAATGGAGCTGAAAAATAATGTAATAGGTCTGATCTTTATTACAAATAAACAAACTATTTACATATTTGATACATTTCAGTTGAGTTAAACATCACAAACTAAAGCAAAGCACGGTACAACAATTATCAATACGTAGACAAACAAACCGAACCTTGTGTTGTATCATTAATAAAAATATTAAAAAATCGATGGACAGCAACCTAATAGCCAAAAATCGATTCTCTTTAGAATACAGTGAAATCGATAGTATCCAGTAAATTAAATAAACCTGTCCGTTTTGTAGGAAATACGTAGGTCTACCAAGCTGACGCTAGCACTTTTCGACATTGCAGCATCTACCATGTAAGACGCCGTAGCACTCCAAGGGGTAAAAAAAAGTAATGAAGAAACACAGATAATATTTGAGATAAATCGAAAAATAAGATTTACAAAAATAAAAAATGTTCCATTTTGTATTGAACATTCCGTGGAGTAAAAAGTGATTTCTCATACAACATAGACCTGATTATACCCACTGGTGATACAAAGGTCAATATTGGTGAGGCGTCTAGAAAGTACATAATTACCCAATATTTAGAATGTTGTCTCTTTATAAATATTGAAAGTAAATTTTATATACATTGAACTTTAGTGCTACCTTCCGTAAAATCTAGAATAAATTATAGTCTATGAATTGGAAATCACCTGGATGATGTTGTCTTCCAAGCAAGTTGTAAACATTATATTCCAAGCTATGGACAAATCGGCTCACTTCAATGAATAATCTTCTTATCATAATTAATGTATTAGAACTGTTTAATTTGTGGAAATATTAAAAAACGTTTAATGTTAAATGTGCCGTTGTCCGTTGTTTGGGTTAGGTATAATAAAATTGGTTATACGTTTTCATTTAATTGTGTACATTTTATTATTATAAGCTACGAGTACTATAAGTCGTACGACGTACCTTGGCTCGCCAACGCTAACCAGCTGTCTTTTATTTTACTGAGGAAGGAGAAAAAAATAATACCACAAACATCATATGTTTTTACAAACCACTAAGCCTTTAATTAAAAACTTAGATAGGACAATAGATCATCTAATATACCTATAATAGAAGGTCTATGTTAGTACTCGAAGGTTTACCATAAAATATGCAGGGTGGTTTTTAAGTGTCCCCCCCTCTATTTTCTTCATTATGTGTTAACAGGGATTTTCAACCACACCAATCATTATACAGTATAAAAATATCATCTTTTGTGACATTCAAAATATTTGGAAACTTTTTATCACAGAGAAAAGAATAAAATAGAGTAAACACATGGCAATCTAAGTGAGACTGGAACTCTTACCAAAATGGCGGCCCCCATCACTGTCTTCTCAATTCTAGACAGAAGCTGAGTGTCAGCTGAATTTCAAAAACTTGTAATGTAGAATTATGACTAGACCTTAGTCTTCCTACCTTCCAAACGCAATTGAGCTACCGCAGCTGGTTGCAATAAAGCAATAATAAAAAGCAGGATAGAATAACTGTTTACAGATAAATATTATGAAATTAATTGATTTGATTATTAATATTTCTTTATAATATTGTACATTAGCCTACTTCTAGTTGTTTTACTGAGTTTACTGTGGTGTTTGAAATAAATTATTTCAATGTTATCAAATGTTTATTTGAACAGTAGTTTACATTTTTAGATTACATCAGATATGCCAATCGCACAAGCGTCTGGGAGTGTGGGGGTCAGTACCGGAAAGGAGAGCCCAGTTTTTGGCGGGGCGATATGATTTGGAGGGGAAGGATCCCGAACACGGTCTGACCCCACACTCGTAGAAGCTTGTCTATCTCACCAAGATGGCGAATATCGGCGGCAACTACTACTGTATAATAGAATGCTTTATTATTTACTCTGTGGTTTTGACGTCCAAGATAAGGAGGTCAACTTCAAAACTTCAAGGAGAAGTTGGTCATGTGATATATTATTTAATGTTGTCTTTCCTTTCTAAAAACAATTGTTCAATCAAAACAAAAAAGGGTTGCACCGCATTTTTGAAAAACTCACAGATTTAAAATGTAAGAGTCAGATTGAAAATTGTAAAAAAAAAACTGGTATAACTTTAAGAAGAGCTATGATTAGGTGTAGGCTTTTATGTTCAGCAAAATGTAGTAAAAGTTGAAGCTGATTGTATTTATAATAAATTTTTCTTGCTTACTTAGCTACACGACGGTTAAATAATGTGCGCTAGTAGGTAGTTTATATTTTTAAGTTTTTGATGATTTTTTCATTCTTAAGTGTTGAGTTTTTCTTATTTATCACAGTACAACCATTTTACAAAAGTGAAAACTAGATGGCAATAACTAATACAAAATGCAAATTAAGGGTATTACAGTAATATAATAAACGATATAATAGAACAGCACATTTACAACAATAGCAGTAACACATGATAACAGCTTGTAACGCACCAATACTGGTTTTTGAAAGAACACACAAACAAGGTTATACAAACACATTTTTTGTAAAACAACTAAAGCACTTAGAACATTGCAATTTGTTTCGTTGGATAGATTATTTCATTCACTCCAGACTGATGGTTTGTAAATCTGATTCCGACCATTGGTTATTGTACAGTTATGCGACAAACATCGGCTATTTTTCCCACTCCCGACCCCCCGCCGGGTGGTTACTGAGCAGGAATTTCAAATTGCACGTTTTATTTTATTCCTACGTTTATAAAATTGTATAAAAATTATTAAAAATATTATATGTACAGAAAAGAACATTCTGCGTCGATTGGTACCTAGTTTGTCAAGCTTGCTTTATAATAAACATATGTTTTATTGAGTTTTACAAAAGACCACGCGACGTGCCTACTTTCGCGATCGCGTATACGTTTGAAAATAGCACGCGAAGCACCAGGATTCGTGATCTATGGTTCAATAACAATTACAAGATACATCTACTATAAATAATATTTAGAAAAAATAATAAATACAAACAATAGAACAATAATATATTTCGACAACAATCAATAAATTATAATAATTAACATGAATACTGTATAAAAATTGACGTTAATCATACTGTTTTTATAGAAAAGGACGCCATTTTTTTTGTTTATGGCTATTATTTTCTTTACCCTGACTGGTTGAAATTAACAATGAGTGTTTTAAGTGAAGCCCAAGAAAGTGCACCTGAAGATGAAGACATCCTTCGAAATCGACAGTGCCGAAAAACTGCAAGATTGGTGGCGGTACAAAACAGAAGTACTATTTTAACATCTATTGTTTATTTTCCTTTGTTAGTTTAACACTATAAAATAAACTAACACTCCACCTCTATCAATCTGCTTATAGGAGGCATTTAATGTTCATATTTTAATTGTATCAATTGTAAATACTGTTCTTTAACGTATTGGTGTCCTAACTCCACCAGCACATTTTTCACATGTATATCACATTGAATTGAATACCACATCGATTCAAATGCAAGCATTCTTCATTTTAAAATATTTTATGGCTGCTTTATCCCTCATGAGGATTGGTATAATTATGGAAATGTCAATAAGACTTTTATGTTTTACTTCTTATGTAAGGGCACAAGCAGAAATGTTATGAATTTACTGCTCCAAAGTTAAGAGTTGGAGCAGTAAATAAGTATTGACGTGAGGGGAAATGAGGATTGTAATTTGTAATCATGTAAATCGTAATTATTGACATGTCATATTTCAACTTTGTTGACTAATTGAATAAAGCCTGATTGGTTGATTTATCTGAATCTGAATAAACCAACGGTGCTAAACCAATTTCACTTAATAATAGATATAACAAATTCAAGATGGCATTGACTCAGGAATGGTATAATTATGACTAGATAATGACAAAAACTACTTGTTACATGTTAGAAAGTTTACAGTGAAGTACAGATTCTAGTAAAAAAAAAGAATAATGAAATAATAATTGAAATAAACTAGACCAAAATATTAATGGTAGATTATTTATCAAACAAATCAACAACAATACATACCAAGAATAATAGTACCGGTAATACTGTGTGGTTATTGAATAATTATGATAATAAATCAATAAAAATATAATTATAACCCCTGAATCCCTTATCTGGTTGGTTCTGTTCAGTGTTACGTCTCCAACGTGATAGTCAAAAATAAATGTAGCAGGCTTTCGTGTGATATTACATTTAGAAATATTATTTTCCATGACATTTTCCGTACACCACTCAACAATGTTAGAAAGGGACTGCTGCGAAGCCATCTGGTCTAATGAGGACATAACTCTAGCAAAAATCTTTAAGTCATTAGCAAACATAAGGCATTTGGCCAAGAAAATATAAACTAAGTCATTGATTAAACACAATGAACAAAATTGGGCTAATATGGGAACCGTGGGGACACCGGATATAACGGGGAAAGGAGCAGACAAGGCACCATCGCATTTCACAAAAAAGCGCTCGATCTTTGAGCTAACTGTTGAGTCACTTTAATAACTATCCTCCAGTACCACAGCCAGCCAATTTGGCAATGAGGAGACTAAGGTGAACCTTATGAAATGCTTTATAGACAATCAAACTGACGTGAGTCCATAAAATCTGACATTATATATATACTTAAAAAACCAAAAGGTTTGAGGTAGGCAAACGACCACGAAGAAAACATGCTTTCTATTACACACAAACTTCCTAAAGTAAAAATTTAAATGGTCAAGTGCCAGATCTTCAAAGACTTTGATAAGAGATGACTGTATAACTATAGGTATGTAGTTGTTCAACGTGCTACGATCACATTTGTCGAACATAGGGACTAGAAAGCTTTGCTTGAGACAAGAAAGGGAAATACCTGAAGGTAAAAATGCATTGAACAGGCAGAATAGCCAGGTATGCTGCAATTACTCGTGTACGGAATTTAGGATCTGCAGGATGAATGCCATTGGGGCCACAACTTTTATCAGGCTTAAACTTCTCAAGTTTTCTATGGACATCTATAGCAGAAATTTCTAAACGGGAGAAAGAGTCACCTCCTCCAAAATCAAAATAAGGCACTACAATATCAGTTTGAGAAAACACATGGATGAAAAGTGAGTGCTTGACGAATAACTCACAAGATCCTGTGGGCTCTTGAGCCATCGATTAATTCGGATACGCTTTTTATGTAGACACGAGCTGCGCTTGAGGTTATTTACATGTGACCATAAGTACTTGATGTTAAGTAAAATAATATTCTCAACTTTCTTCAAGTAATCTCTATGACAATAGGTGACCAACGACAAAGTGAAATTAAGTGAGAAAATAAGAGAGTGCAAGTGAACAAAGGGAAAATAATGAATACAGTTTTGAAACTATGTTTATCTAAGTAGAAAACACAGAAAGGAGCAGTGGTTTTTACCATAAAATAAGGCAAAGTAGAGCGTGTCAAAAATGAGTAAAAGCAGTCATATTAGCTTTGTCATTATAACTTTCAAAAAGTAAAAAATATAAAACTTACATTTTAAAACTCTTATATTGATTTGAAAGAAAAAGATACAATGAATTATATTTAAACCCCCAAATAAATACTTTATCTCTTTGATATTTTTATCTTATTACTAAATGAGACTTAGCAAAATGTTCTCCAACAAAGATCGAATCAAAAACATTGTATTGAAAAGTCAAGCAAATATTACACAACAATTTATATAATATTTCACACTAAAACATTGCCATTCAAACGTACATTTTTGCATTTACTTGTGCTTGCCAATTCTACCCACGTTTTCAGTAGCGATTCTGTGGTTTCCCAATCATTACAAAAAAATCGTTTACTTTATAAAACGCATGTGAGAATAAAAAAACCTTTGAAGTGGGTGTAACCCTTTGCGATCGTGCGGCCCGGCTGCCGGGCCACAACAAATTCCAGACAGCTCGGAATAATTTATTGGTGAGTTGTCCTCGCCGCTCGCGTGGCCCGTCTCCCGGGCCGTACCGTTCCCAGCACCAGCTCGGTATTTAACATGGCGGCTACCTCCCATCAACTCAGAATTATTTACTGCTACAAGCGGCAATATTGACATCGGATATTTAAAATTTAAAAAACTAGTACCCGATACTTTATATAACTATTGTAAATTATACATTTAAACAGACCATTTAAAAAATATGAACGTCAATTTAATTGTAAAATACTAGTTTCATTCGTTACTTATTTAAAAAAAATTAAATAAATGATAGTTTGCAAATCTACTTGTGCAGTCACTATTAAAATTTGCTATTTTATTATAATAATTAATATCCTGACTGCCTATTTTGTACATAACATTTATATTGAAAGTTATTAGTATTCGATAAAATTAACAAAGTTTACCTTGCTATTTATTTAATAACGAAATTCTCTATAAATATATTTGTTACCTATGCACTCACAATGGATTTGTCTCATTACTTTATCGTGAATAAAAATAGTTTACCAACGTTTTATAAATAAATAATTATTATGATGATTGTTTATATCCTTAAGTAAATGTTGTGTTGGTGTAACTACAAATAAGAAATTATTAAAATACAAAATTATGAAAAGACATTTATTGAAACCAATATACACTAAAATAAAATTAAATTAAAATATTATTGCAAAATAAAATGAAATTAAACAATTAATTAGGCTATTGCAGTTACAATAGTTTCATGGTTATTATTGGGTTTTAAACTTTTTGTTTGACAACTGTCAAACATTCACTGCAATAGCCTACGTGAATAGGCAGTGGAAGACACGTTGTTATTTTATATTCTCCTGTAATATGATTGGCAGTAAAATAAAAACAGCTGGTGTTTCATTTAGTTCAATAGTTTCTCGTTTGATGTCAGCACTTTACGGCTACACCAGCACAATGTAATTATTTCTAAATGGAGAACGAATTTATTGGGCAGTCACACGGGCCATACGACCGTAGAAGGAATTCTATAGTGGCCAGTCAGCCGGGCCACGCGTGCGCTGAGGACAACACAAGTCGAAACTAATATGAGTTGGCTCTAAAATGGCTGTGGGCCGTGAGCCAGGCCACGCGTCCGCAGAGGACAACCCATATATTTCAATGTTGATCGCAAAGGGTTAAACGCCTCAGGCTTTAGGGTGGATTTTATTGAGATGGGCTATGTGTTAATAAAATGAACACCTGGCTTCAGAGGCCAAATGCTCATAAATCACTGGTTTGTGCCTCCCAGTCCTGCCTGTTAGTTGTCATCCCTACCTATATGTTCATGTATGTCTCGGCCTTTAATCAGAGCACTTTTAGACAGTCAAAACATCGTTGTTTCACGAATGAAGAAACAAGTTAAAGTTAAAACGTTTAAATTTACGAAATATTTTTGCATGATGCTCTAAAATCACTTTTTGAGACTATTCGAATTGCATTTTTTGGAATCTGAACTGCATATTGGATATTAAAATATTAAAAATTTATGGAAGTTATTAAAAAAGTTAGAAAAGTTATTATTAAAAAAGAGGACAGTTCTATAAGTGGCTTTTCCATGATTGAAAATTTGGATATGATTTCCAAGATTCTGATTTTTTAAATTTAGCCCGCTGTTGTGAAGTGGGGTGCCTACAAAATTACATTGGCCAAAAGGGTTTCGAGATTCTATTTTATATCAGCAGCCATTCGTGGCTCAGCTGAAACTGTCTTTAATTAAGGCTGATCGTACAGTCGGTGTGTTGCAGTTTAAATATAATTTAATAAATTCATATTCATTAATGCAAATCATTAACATGCTACGAACTAGCAGAATTTTATTTAAGGAACATATGATGTAATCATTTCAATACTTCACCCATCCTAAGTAAGCATTTTCTGATTTAAATTAGATTATGATTATATCAGTTAGGCTTACCAATATTCTGTACTATTAAATGCGTATAGAGACATTATTGTATCAGTTTTCTAGCTGGTTAAATCACACTTTTTTTCATTTCGAATTTTCGTTCATAATACTTATTCATCAAACTAATGATATAATGGAAATTAAATTTATAATCTTTATACAGTATTATAAAAAATATTTATTTGCTTTAAAACATAACATATACGCAATTATTTATAGGCAAATACTAATTATTAATAAATTAATCCATAAGTTTTCTTACAAGAAACTTTTGTATTTTGTCAGATCTCTTGTAGCCAGTGCATGGTTTTCCAAGTAGCTTGTGCATGAATTGGATGTCGTAGAAATTGTAGTGGTTGTACTGTTGCTTGCTATTGGCCTAATATATGTACAATACATATTTGTTTATGTTGCTATTGTGTGTTGTTTTATATAATTATCTTATTTATTTTAGCATTTAAGGTCTCCTAGACATAGCCTATTACAATTTGTAATTTGTTGAATGGCTGAATAAACTCATTTGAATAATTTATTTTAAATAATAAAAAAAAATAATTAAATGTGTAGCACCTCAAGTCTAAACTGTAAAGTCAATTATGTTACAGGAGAAGTTTCCTCAACACAAACGATAATGAAATGATCCCTAAAACTACGTTGTATTAATATAGGTATTTTCATAAATGTACGTACTTTTTTGTTACTCTATAGGTGAAAGCGAATAGCAGTCAGCTGTTCGCGTCCTTGTAACCAATTGTGGGTAGCAGCAGCAGGCATGATAGGAGAGCAGAACACAGAAAGGAGGTTCATAACAGTTCGTACTATGGCGTGTTTCAGTTCGGGTAGGTTCTGTGCTCGTAGTGTAGAGAAATTGTGTCACTTCGGACAAAAAACACAAGTTAGAAGAAAACCGTCTGCCGCATTTGTGAGGACGAAAGAGATCGGCATTCAACCGTTATGCCGGACCATATCCCAGCACTGTCAGGTTAATGAAATTTTATTTTATTTGCTTGTTTATATTTATTTTAAACATAACAATTTTATTTTACTCCATTTAATTAAAAATATATACCATTTATACATTACATTGTGTTTATTAACTTAAGATGGCAAAATCTGTTGTTTCATGAAAATGGCCTCATTGTTTATGTAGGTAAATTATTAATATTGGTATTTATTTTCTCCCTCACAGCATTTTATTGAAATTTATATAATTCCAAAAACTTTGTTATATTAACTTACAATGTAACAAAATTCATTCATCAGTATTATGAAGTTTTATTGTATTAAGCCTGCTCACAAACAGTTAATCATACAATCAGAAAATTAACATAATTTAATGGTGTCATTTGAGTCTCTCTGTCTATGTTCAATATGATTGAAAAATTGTATACAGACTCAAATCAGTCACTCTGAAAGTAATTACATTGACTTTGAATGTCTTATTCTTGATATTGATTCGTAACCTTTATACGATAAAAGAGATAACCTCTCAGTAGCAGACGACTTTTCATAGCAGAATATAAACTACTGTAGTCAAAATAGCTAGTTTTAAATCAATAATTTATTATGTCTTACAAGTACAGTAAACATTGAAAATATTAGTTATTAGTATTAATCTTAACAGATTTTTTATGTTGAAGTATTAAATGCAATGAATAACTTATTATTGATGAATATATTGTAGTTTGTTGGAATAAAATGTTTAATGACTAACTGTGTACTTGGTAAAATGGAGGCAATTTCAAACTACTCTGGTACCTGTATTTAAATATACTGGTATTTCACTTATTGATCAATTACAAAATTGTAATTTTATTTTATTATTAACAAACAATAGGCTACGCACAATCTTTTTAAAAAATAGTATTTTGATTTATGTATCATATGGATTTTCAAAGTCAGCTGCCAAACTTATAAATAATAAAAAAACCACTTATCAATGTCTAAATAAAATCTAAGGTACAAATTACGAAAATTGATCTACTGTCACAGAGGTAAATCCAGTTTTCATAACCATTCAACACCTGCTTATCAGATTGAATGAAGACCAGCTAATCTCCTCTGAAAAGAACTCAATGGGCAATCACTAACTATATGATCCATAGTTTAAAATTCAACTTCGCAATCACATGACTGATAATTTGCTATTCACCACTTATATTTCCAGTAGTTTCATCTCCCCCCCCCCCCCCCGTGCGAAATTGAATTAGCTAGGCCAAGGTAAATATTGAATAGCGGAATTCTACTACCATGGATATAAAAACATGCCTTTATTGTCAATGGCGAAATGCATTCCTAACTGTCAAATAAATCAGGGTAAATGCACTATTCATTACTGTCTATGCTTGGGAGCACATAATCCCTCCACACCGTAATGATTATTCACCTCTCCCATGTACCCAACGGTGGTATTTTACCATATATGTACTCATGTACTACCACCCACTCATGTACTACCACGGTGGTACTTTCATTCAGGTTCAGTGATATTGAATTATCTATAGTTCATAGTTTAAGGAAAAGGCATTGCAAGTTCTTAATAACAATCAACCAGGTGTATACTTACATATCATATAATAAAATTTAATGTTAGAAATAAAGAAAAATAACATGAAATAAAAAGTCAAATAAGCGTATTATTTTAATAGCGTATATTGTCTATGATAATAAACATAGATTTTAAGTTGCCAAATCAAAACTTAAGTGTTACTATTAGTCTAGCAGACATGTACAGGAATTAGTAATTCGTTTAAAATTTGTAGATTTCTTCTATAAAAAACCTTCATGAGCTGGCACAAAATGGGATGGTTGAATGTGTGACACTTTCACAGCTTTCTTTACAGCAACATCCGTTAGCTCACACTGGTTTCCTATTTATTTTTGTATAACCAAAACGGACAGTGAATAAATGTACCACATTGCTAATTACCATTGTAACATTGTAATTCACTTGTTGAGGGAATTTGCAACTGTCAAAGCAGATGTACAAATGTTTGTACTTTATCTTACTATAATATTTTCAGTAAGAATTAATGTTTAGTTGAATATATTTTCAATTAAATTTAATAAGCTTTGGGTAGGAATTAGAAATTACTGTGACCCCTAAATGTTTTTGTATACTAAGCTAGTTACATATAGATTCGCTTCCAACTTATTTATTTTGCATTTTATTATTTATTGAAGGGATTTATTCATTACACTTTTGTATTAGTTTTAGCCTCTGTCTTATTAAGCACATAATAGCCTAACTTTTATATGAAATTATATGCTTTACATAGGCCTACAAGTATAATCATTCTGGGTAGTTTTACTATAGGTTATATACATTAAGAATAACATTAATTTTATCAAATTAAGGCAACTAGCCCATTCTATTTTAGTTCAGAAGAAGTTACACTCTTTGTCCAATATACCTGTCACATTATTATTGTGAGTACGCTTCTTTAAAATAGGCAGCACCGTACAAAAAGAAGTAATTTTATTAGACTGTAAAGTATATAGGCCTAATACATACAAAAATACACTAAAATATCTTGCTTGTGAGAGAATTCAGATTTTCCAGCGTAATACAATGATCCAAAACACTTTATTACAGATAACAGTCAATCAATCAATCGGTATAGAAACTAACATTACTATAGCTGACACACTGAAACAGGATTATAACATATAGTTCTTCTTCATTGATCGAACAGTGATTGGTGTGGCTTTTCTATTATTCTATTAGCTATTGGTTTGCTACAATAAGCTTTATATTCTCTTTACATTGCTCCAATTTTTCTTTATCAATTATTATTTCGATATCTGTGTTTATATTTTGTTGGAATTGTGTAGTTGTACATACATTTTGCTTATTAGTTGTTGTGGTTGCTTCATTGTGATATTTTTTATCTCATAATGTTGTTTCTTGATTGATACAAGAACGTTCAAATTGCACTTTTGGTATTACTATATTTATAAAATTTGTGTTAAGTATAGGCTAAACTTTAAACTGACCAAGCAAATTTTGGTTCCATAGGCCAATATTTTATACAAAGAAAATATAAATCATGTAATGCAATATATTTGGTTTTAATATGTTCAGTATTCGTAAGTGTTGAAAAACTAACATTTTAAAATAAGTTAATTTAAAAATATTTATCACTATACTTTATAAATATTATGTTCATAGTAAATGCCAAGTGTATAAAATGGCAAACGTGAAAAATGAAGCAATTAAGAGAACTGCAGAGATATTGAGAAGGATGTTTTAATTTTTGATGTTCAAACATTTTATGACAAAGGTTTAAAAATAAAACAAATTATCAGTCGATATATTTATTAAGTACAGTAGTTATGACTATTTATTTTAATCATGTTTGGTTAGATCAGTTATTTAACCATGTTAAATTTACAATGCACGATTTTAGTTTGAAATATAAGTCAAACAACAATAAAACAATAACGTAATGAAGGAGCTTGAATAATAAATTTACTTTTAATCATTAGGCCTACTCACTTGGTTCAGTGTCCGGCTGTGTTCTGTTGATGAAAGTCTCAGGCTTTCATCTCGCACGACTGATGAATTATCCTGGTGTACAATTTCGGTTGGTGTCACATGTGGAATGGGGCCAGTAGAAGCTTGTGACATATTATGGTCAATTCAGGATGATTACTACAGAAGAGAGAAAAGGTCACTTGCAGAAACCAGTTTTAAATCACCTGACAGAAACCTAGGTTCATTGTATGGATTAGTGGGCAGGTTGTCTTTTTTATAGTTTATTTTCTAATATGCTGGTTATTGTGATACTGAATTAACAAAAACAGTGTAAAAATATGAGAATGATGAATGGTTATAATATCATAATACTATTTCATGTTGACTAATATGTACAACAAGACATGTTTATGCATTGTAATGCTCCAGTAACTTAGTAAATCAAGATGCAAATTGATGGTTTAATATGGAATCTGAACCATGAGTTGCTTTTCTGTTGTAATCCTTTATTTACAAGCTTAAACGTTCACAGAACAGTAAAATTTGGCCATGGGCCAGCCAGCCATAAACTTATGAGTTGGAGAAATATTTTCAAAGATAAATTTTGTTGGTGGTGACTAATTTATAAATTATAAAGTTTATAAACTATCCCAGAATAAATATGTGAGCCTCCTTTATATAAATATACACGGTTTTAATCTACTTAGTTTACAAGAGGTAAATAGTATTTATATATTAGACGTGCTTTGATTTGTATTTTAGTGAAACCTGTATACTTATTTTAAAGCACTTTTGTGAATTGCAAATTTGAACATGAATTTTATGTAAATTTATATTAAATTCATGTCAAAACATGACAATCGGTTAGGTGTCTACAAACACGAGCCCTGGTGCTTCTGTCAACTTATACAGAAATTTGACTGTTTAAATTGATTGTAAATGTGTAGAAAATCTTTTCTCCTAATTCTGTCCTAAAGGAGAACGACGTAAAAGTCAGTGCAAATTCTCAAAATTGGGATAATTAATTTTACATACTCCTCATGCTTACTATATTATAAATACAATTAAGATTGTTGAAAATAATACAAGTTACGTAACAAATCTGTGTCCACTTGGTATTGCATGAGTTGTAGGTAAGTAATCTAGTGTATTGTTAGCAATTCCTGGAACTAATTTAACTAAATTAACTAGAAGCTTCAATTACACAAAATATCTGTTTTGTAGGATTAAAAATAATTTGGTAAACGGGTGGGTTAATTTACAAATATTTCCAAAGTAATAGTAAATATCTCCAAAATATTTAGCCTAAAAAGAGTTCCTAATTTAAAAAGTCTACTAAATTTTTTGTAGATAAATAGATACCAATTTTGAGGTTGTTGTGGAAACATATTCTTTGTGGGCCCCCTCAACCCAAATTGTGCTAATATTTGTCAAACATAGTTTAGGTTTACAGTATTATGAAAATATTGAATTTTTTATTTTAAGTATGATTTTTATTAATTTGTGTCTCCAAGTTTGTATTTAAAATTGACCAAAAGTATTTTAGACAATTTTAATAACACTGCATGTGCAAAGCAAACAATATTTTTAATATTGTTTCTTTTTATTTCAATTAACTTCACTCTTATACTTCAAATGTGTATGTGTTTTTAATAGTAACATTCTCTAAAATTATAATAAAGGTATTGTGGAACCCCTATTAAGATTAAGCTTTATTAATTTGTTAATTATATAATCGATAGATGAATTTTGATATATTTAATAATAAACCATCCGTTAAGTTATTAAAGTTTATAATTCACTAATGTACATTATAATCTTTAATATGTATAATGTATATTAGTGAATTATACATTGATGTTATTGTTATTGCAGTTACATACATGTTACATGCAGTTATTGATGTTATTGGACCTAGTGTTTTATCAAAAATGTTTACTACTCTCACAGACATCATACTTAGCTTAGTTATTTTTAAGGTTTAAGAACAGTAAAGTTCAAGGGTTTATTATTTGTATTTTAAAAATAATATAATGCATATAACTCGGCAAACATATCTGAAGCACTTCTGTAAATTACCATTTTGGTTTTTAAATCTCCAAAACAAGTTTTACTTTATAAGTTGTCAACATTCATACTATTCATAGTCTTTTCTTACAAAATATTTATTAATTTAAGACTAATCAGCCTTATCATTCCAAATTTATAAAACAGGCGTGTGTAGAGTAGAGTGTGCTGGCAAAATAAAAACTGTCCAAATTGCCAAAGTAAAAAAGTTGCAAAATATTATTGTAAATGGAGAAGGAAACAAATGTTCAAAATTGGTCATCATATAAGATAGTATATTTAGACAAGAATTTTAACATGTTAATCTGCATAAGAAAAACAGTGAATAGTGACTAATTTGGTGTAAACTGAATATTTATTTATTTATTCATAAGAGGCCGATCGTCAAGATATGGGCGAATATGGATTTCAAATGAATGTGATGAGTGTATATGAGCGAATGTAGTCATTGTTACAAACTAAGGCCGACTATTCCTTAGGAAGTGTCATTAATTAATAGCCCAATGACAAATGAACAGCCGGTGGTTATCAGCTGATCCTTCTCAAAATGTATTGACTCTGATTGGGATCGAACTGAGAACCTTTAGCACATGAAGTTGGGACTGAACCAACTACGCTACCGACCAATTAGAATTGAATTGAATTAAATTAAACCAATTGAAGAAGGCATGACAATTTAATCCTCATTAATGATAAGCAAGTGAATGTCACAGAACACACTTTATTACTGTATAAGTATAAGTGAACAAATATTATGGTTTTTTTTTTTTTTTGGGGTAAAACATGTTTACCTTCCTCAGACTCGAAATCACTTATTATAATATTTAAATTTGTGTCGTGTGATGTTCACTAGTTTTGTATGTCTACCAAGACGTAATATGCTAATTGAGAAACTACCTCACTAACGGAAATACTCTTCATAGCAGTTCGAAAAATGATACTACTTTATCCATATACCAAAATAATAAAAGCAAAAAGAAGAAATTATTGAAAGGATTTTGAAAAAGTGATACTGTTGTGAAATTTGAGAACTGAATTCAAAACATGTGCAGTCACTATTCAATAATGACTACACTAGTTTTACTACTTAGGCTAGTGCTTTACAGAAAAACAATAATGTACGAAAGTACATATTGTTTTTCAGACTTTTTCCGTTTATGTGGTGAAAAGTTTCTTGCCATCTCTATCTAATATTTGATTTATTGTTTACTTATTTATAATAGTTATAGACACTTTATATGGTAAAATAAGGCTAGGCAGATGACTGGTTAAGTTACATAAACTAAACTAAAAAATACACAGCAATAATAAATAAACAACAAATATCCATAAGCAGCTAAAATTATAAACACCACCAAATAAGTAGTTTTAGCCTTTCAGTAAATCACCAGTCCCAGTTTGGAATCCAGATTTACAGACACTTTAAAAACGGTTTGATATTAGTTAGATAAAGATAATTTTGTAGAGATCTAATTACTAATTTATAATTCGTATGATTCATGCCTTTTAAGAGTCTTTAGATGCTGTTCGCCATGTTGGTTTTAATTGCATAAGAACAATGTTATTTTCAATGAGGACGTACCCATGCTAAAAAGTTATTTTAAACAGATTTTTTCCAAACAAACTGCATTTGATCAAGAATGAAATTGCTTTGTGAATTCTAAATTAGTTTTATAGAAAAAAATTATTAGTTTGCAGTTTTTATTTTCACCTATTTTTCTAAATTAGTCTTATCTATTCAAAATATGAAAAGCAAACCCAATCCGCAATATGATAACATTTAAAATGACACCTCATACACAACTTTTGGTCAATAAATAACGAAAAAATATGGATTCGCAAATGATATTGTTATTATCGGATTGAAATCAACATGGCTGACAGCCTCTGCAGACTTTTAAGTCAGTTTTTGTATACTTTCACACATGAGTGTATAGGTGACTTTTTGAGGAAACTTAAGGTTTTAAAGTGAACGGGATGCTGCAAAATCGAAATTTTTTATGTATTGTAGAAATGTGTGTATTTCATATTAGAAAATTTCTCATATTTTGATTTTAAAAAAAATTGAAACAAATAAAGCTGACGATAGAGGAGAATTTCCAAATTTTGGAAATTTATTTTTTGTGTTTCATTGTGAGGGGAGCCCATCCTGAATATAATTGTTTTTTTTTGCATTACAAAACCCCTAAATGATTCACAAGAATTTCTTCAAAATATGAATCCATATGTAATCAAGGAATATTGATGCAAACTTGTTTTTTTTATTGTTTAAATTTAAAATTTTGGAGGTAATTAAATAGCGTATAAAGCTTTACTAAGGTTGTGGAACAATTAATCAACATAATGACGCCAATTTTAGGCCAGAATTCTCTTCCTCACCAAGAAATATTGTGGAAGTAACAGTGTTGAAATTTGGCAAAAGAAGAGAAATATTATTTAAGGGGCGATTAGTATTGTTGGTATGAAAGGTTATAAAAAAAGACTTGTGGGGGTTTAAATTAAGGCCTTTTGCATTGAAGCAGTTATTTACCATAATGAATTGTTCTAACAGTTGTTTTGAAAGTGTGTTCTTGTTTTTGTGTGAAACAATAAAAGAGGTGTCGTTCTCAACAGAGGTGAGATGACTTGCAAAGTAAGGAACATAAATGATATTTGCATAATATTCAGTGTAAACCAAAATTGTCATTATTTTCTGCTGCTTATTCACTTGATAGATTTCAATGTTAATGTGCTACTTAAATATGATGATGTCTGATTTTGAAAATATATTTTTCCTTTTCATTTTTAGTGACGATTGGCTTTTGAAAATGTGCAAGGCAACCCTTGAGCCGAGGCTTTACTACATTTACATTACATTCTGACTGAATACTACAGTATATTAATACAATAGATTAAAAAATAATCCAAACTTAAACTGACCAATTTAAAAAAAATATATTTATACATTATACAGGGTGTTTATAAAGCACTGCAACAGATTAATAATTTATGAACAATTACAGCTATAGTAATAATATTTAGCACATCATTACTACACCTAAAAATCTACTTTTTGAAGTAACTATTAGATTTTTCTTAGTTTTAGTAAGAATTATGTTAGTGGCTACAATTTAAGTGCACTTAATAAGTTAAAGAATAAATGCTGCTGTATGTAGTGCCTGTCGCACAAATAAATGTACGTTATGAAGTTAGGCATGAACAAAGGTTAGCAATTTAAACATTTACTCTAAAAATATTTGGTAAGTAAACATTACTCTTTCTATTAAACCCTTTGAACATCTGCCATTTTTACAAGATTAACCTTTTTATGTGCTGTTTGCGGTATTCATCTGTGTTAGACAACCTTTTTAAAATGATGTACATCTTGATCTACGCTTACGTTTAATATTTTTGTCGAACTCCCTGTGGAGCATCCTCCATTGGATGTGAAGAGCCACTAACTACTCTAATATATTATTTTCTAAGTCCAGTAGGCATTTAAAAAGGCTAAGCAATTAGCAAGAAAAGAATATTAAACCGTCCAGAATAGAACCTTCATTGTAACTTTTCTAAACTGTAAACCAGTGTCAATTTTGAGAGAGGGAAGTTTTGAAATCGGATTTGTGGGATTATGTCCTATTACTAAAGACCTTTAATTTGATGTACTACTCGTATGTTCTAATTTAAGATTTTCTCCAGACACCTTGCTGTCCCCCTGATATGACAGACAAGTGGTAGTTACTTCAAAAAGTAGATTCATAGGTGCAATAATTATGTATACAGTGTTATTACTTTAAAAACTTTATTGCTCTCTGCAAACCGTTCAGAATTTTTAAGTTGGTGCGGGACTTTAGAAACACTGTGTATACAATAACATGCATTAATTTCCCATCAATGTAACTTATCTAGGGCAAGTCCATATATATATCATGAAATTTTATTTTACAACTATTATTGCTTAATGTCTGAAGTATCTACATCTGGTGTAAAATCGTCATCACTTTATTAAATTTTATTTAGATAAATGTTTTAGAATTCACGTGATTTTATAAGTTAATTTAATAATTCAGACAATCATTTTTATCTGATCAGTGTGATGCTCAGTACTATATTAAACTTATTTTGTTGTTTACTTCATGAAATGAAAATTAAAGAATAAAGACATTTCTTGTTGGCTGCATTTACTTGATAACATTTACATTTAACACATTAACTAAGCATGAATATATTTATTTGTGCTTAGTTAGTGTAATCTCATTTCAGTCAGATTGGAGTATTAATTTAATATTGTTTTAAAATTTTTTCGTTGATATTGTGATCTTGGCAGCGCCTAATTGGTTATATTAATTTCACCCAGTAAACATTTTTTATATTTAGTAGAAGTTCATTTTGTTGTACCCCATTTTTGGATCTAGGTTAAAATTTAGATAATTATTAATGTAGATAAGTTTATTAGTTTAAGAACGTACTTTTATAACATGTTTGTTTAGATGTAATTTAGTTTTTAGCAATTGAAAAAGATTTGGGTTTTACCAAATCGAAACATCGTGATTGGTATTTTTCACTTAATGATGGCAAATATCCAACAACCTTTGTCTTCCTCATAAGCGACAAGTTGTCCCGTCGTCAAGCTATACGTATTTCGTGTCCTTACATTGATGACTTCAAGTTGACAACCCACGACAAGCTATCCTACCTCTTAATTTGTTTCATAAGCGACAAGTTATCCCGTCATCAAGCTATATTTCATTTCCTTATAGTTATGACTTTAAGTTGTCATTGGTCAAGTTATCAGAATTACTGGTTTATGACGATTAAAATTAAGGCAAAATATTTCCATAAACACTGGAGCGACTGATGTGTATTTAGATATCACGCTCCGAATTAAACTCATTTTGAGCAACTGGACCAACCTCCTCTTTACTAGCCTTGAAGCTACCCCAACCTCCTTTACTAGCCTTGAATCTACCCCAACCTCCTCTTTACTAGCCTTGAAGCTACCCCAACCTCCTCTTTACTAGCCTTGAAGCTACCCCAACCTCCTCTTTACTAGCCTTGAAGCTACCCCAACCTCCTCTTTACTAGCCTTGAAGCTACCCCAACCTCCTTTACTAGCCTTGAATCTACCCCAACCTCCTCTTTACTAGTCTTGTAGCTACCCCAACCTCTTCTTTACTAGTCTTGAAGCTACCCCAACCTTCTCTTTACTAGCCTTGAAGCTACCCTACCTCTTAGTTTGTTTCTCAGGCGACACGTTGTCACACTATACTTAGTTTTCTTTGCGTTGGATTTAACGTGAGGGGCGTACTATCCTTTTTTTTCTGTGTTTTGTCTGCTGCTTTGAGTTTGCGTGAAGTACCCATAACCGTTCATATCCTAGTTTAAGTTTTATTATTTAACATAGTAAGGGAGAAAAAGTAAGATTTTTCAAAGGTTTGTCAGTTTGAATTCCTTCAGTGTTCTGTTTTTTATTTTTTTTATTTTACAGTATAAATAAACAAGATGGTTATAAACTGTTTGTTTTTTCTAGTTAGATTTGGAGTCCTGTATTTCTTTTTGATGTTTTTGTACTATGCTTATATTTGTTTACCTTGTTTGCTGATAATGTCAGTTTTATGCAAACCACATACATTCTAACGTGTTTGTATTTTTCATTGTGGATGCTTTTTAGTTCCGTTCACATTATTTGATTTTTTTCTAAAATATTATTCAACAGGAATGACTAGAAACGGAAACTTTTTAGAACCCTTTCTGAATTAGGATGTATCCGACATTTCTTTAATGAATTTAATTTATGACCAGATCTCAAGTGAAACAGCGTATTTTATTTTGTTTCATAAATATAACTCGATGTATATTTGTTATTTTTGTTAGCGTTAGGTTGTGTCAATAAGAAATACTTGTGGATCTCATGTGATAGAGCACATTGATTAGATTAAGAAAAGAAAGTTGTGTAAACTTAAAGTTCTGTTGTTGGCTAAATCGTAAATAGTTTTTTCGTGTAAGGGAAGTACATTGATCGTGCTTCCGTCAGGTAACGGACATTTCTGGGCAGAAAGTTGCCGTACATTAGTTACGTGGAATCTCGGAGGGGGAGAGTCAGTTAAGTCTCATGGCGGATGACGTTACTTTAACATTCAAACGTGATTTTTTTCAGTCAATTTTAGTGAAGTAATCTGTCCATAGTTAATGTTGATGGTTGGTTTGCAGTGTAAAGAAAGAATTTAAGATTTTATTTGTTTTCTTCATTTTGAGTTTTTATTTGTAAAAGAAACTTTTATTTTTATTATTTTTTTAAATTTGTTTATGCCAGGAACTGCATTTTAAATTAAGCTGAAATTGGCACTAACTTATATAGAATTAAGATAAAATAAGACTTACTACTTATTTATTTGTTTTAGCATACTCTTACACCTTCCCATATCGAAACCTCAAATCAACCAAAGCTCAAATCAATCAAACATCCCTACAGTTTCTTACGTTCCACACCGTTACAATGTTTATGTTGAGACTTTATAATTCCAAATTTGTTTATTGCTTAAGAAATAGGGGTTGGAGATTTATGGTCAGTCATAATAATATTTTAGGTTAGTAAATGTGGCTGCTGTAATTATAAATATTTCGGTGTGTTATTTAGACTCCAGCTGCCTGGTTGGTGAATAGGAGATAGATCTTTCTCTGGTCGGCTTAGGGAACTACTGCAGTAGAGCTTTAGAGAGTACTTTGTATTAGAAAGGGAACAAACGCATTTCCCTCATGGCCAATGCCTTTATCTGGAGAACAGTTCATCAGGCTCGTTTCCACTGAGTAAATACTGTATATGTTCACTGACCGTTCTAAGAACTTTTATTTCCGTTCGTATAGTAAAATATAATGTTCGCTTGTGTTTCAGTCTAGTCAGTGAATTGACAATTGACGTACTAAGAGTCTGCAGAGGCTGTCGGCCATGTTGGTTTTAATTACATAAGAACAATGTTATTTTCGAACAGGACATATGATCACGCGTATCCAAACTAAACAGTTATTTTTAAACGGATTTTTTCCAAACAAATTGCATGTGATCAAGAATGAAATTACGCGTTGGAATTGCTTTGCAAATTCCTAACTATTTTAATATAAAAAATATAAATAATATTTAGTTTGAAACTTTTATTCTCACCTATTTTTCAAAACTAGGCATATATATTCAAATGTCAAAAGCAAACCCAACGCGCAATATAATAATATTTAAAATAACACTTCATACACAACTTTTGGTCAATAAATTATGAAAAAATATGGATTCGCAAATAACATCGTTCTTATGGGACTGAAACCAACACGGCCGACAACTTCCGACACCCTCTGCAGACTCTTAACAACATTAAAATACTCCTTTCTGGGAGGGGGCAGCTGTGAACCAAGGACAGATCTGCAAAGATGAGTTATTCACATGATGTGTTAGCTGAGAGATCGCTTCACCTTGTGATACTGTTGTTGATGGTGTCCTCATACTCCATGACAACATCAAGTGAAACTTTCGGGAAAATGCTGTAAGGGGTGGGAGAGAGAGAGAGAGAGAGAGAGAGAGAGAGAGAGAGAGAGAGAGAGAGAGAGAGAGAGAGAGAGAGGGGGGGGGGAGAACATATAAGTGCCTCCAATGAAGTCGTACATATAAGAATGGATGGTAGTGGCCCAACCAAGATCATAGACTGTGCAACCGCCGAGTATACTGTTGTTTATATATCGAAGGCGCTGTTCAGAAAACGCTTTTAATCTGTTGAGTATTGTACAGTTTGTGCTACTAATGTTAATTATATTATTTAGTGGGTTTATTATGTTGTTTAAAAAGTAGGATTGCAGTTTATTCACTCAACTGTACTTCAGTTTCTGTTTGAATATCACTACATATAGAAACACTTAAAATGTCAACATTACAAAAGGAAAGTTTGGTATTAAGGACAGAATGGCATGTTAAACGGCTGGAGTATGAGGCAACTCAGTACTGAGTAGCATAACCTAAATGACCGCTCTTGTAGAACACTGTTCACCAACAATTTCCCTCTTTATTTCGTTCGTTGGCTTGTCTTCATTGTAGGAACAGTACGACTTGTTCAGCAAACAATATTCGTCTATTAGTTTAAAATATATCATCAAAGAATAAACACCCAATAAAATATAAAATAATAATTTAATTAGTTACCACTGTATTGATTGAATTAAGGAATAAGCACACGTGCAAGTTCCTTATTTAGAATGTATATGGATTGTTGCTTTGTGAAGTTCATTTTCTGATTTTAAAAAAAATATATAACGGCGTATAAAAGAATCAAGCCTCTATTAATAGTGAACAAAATATGTACATGATATAAGTATCGTCATATACTGTCAGTATAAGAATGCGTAAAGCATAGATCCAACGGCTTATAAAAGAATCAAGCCTCTTAACAACAGGGAGCAGAATATGTACATGGTATATGTATCGTCATATACTATCTGTATAAAAATGCGTATAGCATAGATCCAACAGTGCAATGCTATAACGAATTTTACCTAAAAATGTTGATCAAACTAACAATAGTTGCCTACTTAAAAAATAATAATTGAAATAAGTAATAATGTTAATTGAACAAGCAAAATGTATTTACAAAACATATACAATTAGAAATACATAAAAACAATGCAATAAATAAAATAAAAGTTAAGAATAAAAACATCTAGATAATAAATAAGTTTACAGATCGACTGTGCGTAATTACAGAGATGTGTAGAGCATGCTAGTTTCTTGAACATATAAATTCTACGATTTGTAAGGTAAAAATAACTTGTTTAACATATAACGACACCTTGGTGTTCTCTAGTGTCTGGTGTAGGACTTGTGATACAAATGCTGAATTAAAAAAATTATTAAAATCTAAACCACTCACTTAACAGTAATGAAAATACTGAACACAGAGTTGACCTATGAACAGCAAATGAATTGAGAAAGCATATATTACAAGGATATAAATAAAAATAATATTTCCTATACATTATGGTTACAAAGGTTTAGTATCCTCAGACCAGTGGGACTGAACCGTTCAAAACTGATTAATTTGTATTAAATGGCATTTCAATATACAGTAACTTGTCGGAGACGCGTGTTCCTAAGACTTCAGTCCCCAGACTGTCATTTGCTTAATAGTTCTGCAAACAAAACAATAGGCAAACTGGTTGACTTGTTTTACTATTTTCTCTCGCCAGTATCCAGTCTGTACTTTTAAATGCCATCTATAGTCGTTTACATCCGAAGGGAGGTTTACACTCCTGTTAATGCTCCAAAACATGTGTAGGGAGGTCCGCCAGTAGTTTTGTACATCTCAAGGGTGTTTAGGGCGGCCAGTTGCCCCGTACGTCCAAAGGTGGGTAGGGAGACACGCCAGTAGACTTGTATGTCCGAAGGGTATGCAGGGAGGCAAACCGGTAGCCTTGTACGTCCAAAAATGGGTAGGGAGACACGCCAGTAGACTTGTACGTCCGAAGTATATATAGGGAGGCACACCGGTAGCCAAGTACGTCCGAAGGGTGTGTGGGTAATGCCTACTAGAAGTCTTGCATGTCCGTTGGGAGTGTAGGGATGCCCGCCAGTAGTTTTGTACGTTCCAAATGTGTTTAGGGAGGGCCGCTAGCAGACCTTTACATTCGAAGGGTGTGTATGTAGCCTTGTACGTCCAAAGAGTGTTTAGGGATATCCGACAGTACTCTTGTAATCTAGAATGGTGTTTGGGGTGGCACGTCAGTAATATTCTTGTAAGTCTGAAGGGTGTTTAGGGAGACCCGACAGTAGTCGTCTTGTACGCCCGAAGGATGTGTGGGGAGGCACGCCAGTAGCCTTGTACGTCCGAGGGGTGTATAGGGAGCCCCGCCCGTAGTCTTGTACATCCGAAGTGTGTGTAGGGAGGCCCGCCAGTAGTCTTCTACGTCGGAAGGGTGTGTGGGGAGGCCCGACAGTAGTCTTGTACGTCCGAAGAGTGTGTAGGGGGCCGACAGTAGCCTTGTACGTCCGAAGGGTGTGAAGGAAGGGTTACCAGTATTCATCTAGACCGAGGGGGTGTAGAGGAGAGAAGTTGGTAGTAAGTGCTAATTTTACAAACCTCTAAAAATATGTGAAATAGTGAAATAGAAGTGTCTGATATTCAGATTGGCAATTTTCTGACAAAGGACAACGGTAGCATATATGAAGTTCTTAGCTAATAAGAGTTTTTTTTTATGATTATAATTGCAACCGAGAGTGGCAGACATTCACCCCACGCCAGGACGGTCAGCCCTGCCCTGAGTGAGCTGGTCCACTGCCAATACCCAAACAAGCTGAGTGAAAGCAAAAACTAGTTTTCTAAAGCTCTCTGTTGTGTGGAACCTGAGCTGAGCTTGTGATAAATATTGTCCTAATTAATTTTACTGCTCACACGTTCCACACTACATAGGTTAGTAAACAAATCATCATTGGAGTTCAGCTGTATCTTTGGATCTAAATCAAACTCCTAATTGAGAAAAATTCGGCCGACATTTATTTCATTTTTTTAACTCTCTATGTTGTGTTATAACTAAGTCTTTATTTTCATAAAACACGCTACTGTTCGTACAACTCGTCCTACACCCTGCCGAGCCTACTGTCATGTAATCTACTAATAGCGAACGCTACCCTGAAATGTTGATTTTGTTATAGTCTGTCAACAGAATCACGTCTCATTGCTCTGATTTTTTTCATTTAATATACTTGAACTGTAAGTCGTTCTTGCAGTATTACAACCTTGACACAGCACACCGGTTTATCGTAAGTTTAAATCTGTCAACAGAATCACGTCTTATTGCTCTGGCTTTTTGTCAGTTAATATACTTGAACTGTAATTCGTTCTTGCAGTATTACAATCTTGAAACAGCACACCGGTTTATCGTAAGTTCAAATGTACCAACAGAATCACGTCTTATTGCTCTGGCTTTTTGTCAGTTAATAGACTTGAACTGTAAGTCGTTCTTGCAGTACTACAACCTTGACACATCACACCGGTTTATCGTAAGTTTATATCTGTCAACAGAATCACGTCTCATTGCTCTGGCTTTTTGTCAGTTAATAGACTTGAACTGTAAGTCGTTCTTGCAGTACTACAGCCTTGACACAGCACACAGGTGTATCGTAAGTTTCAATCTGTCAACGGAATCACGTCTCATTGCTCTGGCTTTTTGTCAGTTAATAGACTTTAACTGTAAGTCGTTGTTGCAGAACGACAACCTTGACAGAGTACACCAGTTATCATAAGTTTAAATCTGTCAACAGAATCACGTCTTATTGCTCTGGTTTTTTGTCAGTTAATAGACTTGAACTGTAATTCGTTCTTGCAGTACTACAACCTTGACACAGTACACAGGTGTATCGTAAGTTTCAATCTGTCAACGGAATCACGTCTCATTGCTCTGGCTTTTTGTCAGTTAAATAGACTTTAACTGTAAGTCGTTGTTGCAGAACGACAACCTTGACAGAGTACACCAGTTATCATAAGTTTAAATCTGTCAACAGAATCACGTCTTATTGCTCTGGTTTTTTGTCAGTTAATAGACTTGAACTGTAATTCGTTCTTGCAGTACTACAACCTTGACACAGTACACCGGTTTATCGTAAGTTTCAATCTGTCAACGGAATCACGTCTCATTGCTCTGGCTTTTTGTCAGTTAAATAGACTTTAACTGTAAGTCGTTGTTGCAGAACGACAACCTTGACAGAGTACACCAGTTATCATAAGTTTAAATCTGTCAACAGAATCACGTCTTATTGCTCTGGTTTTTTGTCAGTTAATAGACTTGAACTGTAATTCGTTCTTGCAGTACTACAACCTTGACACAGTACACCGGTTTATCGTAAGTTTAAATCTGTCAACGGAATCACGTCTCATTGCTCTGGCTTTTTGTCAGTTAAATAGACTTTAACTGTAAGTCGTTGTTGCAGAACGACAACCTTGACAGAGTACACCAGTTTATCATAAGTTTAAATCTGTCAACAGAATCACGTCTTATTGCTCTGGTTTTTTGTCAGTTAATAGACTTGAACTGTAATTCGTTCTTGCAGTACTACAACCTTGACACAGTACACCGGTTAATCGTAAGTTTAAATCTGTCAACAGAATCCTGACTTTTTAACAGCCTAACGTTAACTTTTAGAAACAATTTTGTTTGAATTCATTTGTGTAATGTCAAATATAGAGAGCATCTAAGGCTCTCTATCATTTTGGAATTTGATACTTTAGTAATCGTTCAAGATATTAAGTTTCCTCTAACAATGCTATATGTAAAGAAGGTTTATCGTCAGAATCCGCCAAAGTTGGTGCAGCCATTTATGTTTCCATTGCTTTATTACTGACAATTGCATACGGCAGAATCATCTCGGAGACTTCATGAAACATCAGAAAGAGCTTAAAGCTGCAAAACTCACGCCAACAAATTTGTTTTCATTTTAAGGAAATGTAATCAAGTGTCTCCTCCAGAGTTGATTCAAATATGTCTGTTGGATATATTCTGCATAATTCTGTTCCACGGCACGATCCACGGTGCTCAAATTAAGGAAAGCACACAACCTGAGTGAGAAGTTTACGCAAAGTTGCACATGAGCGAGAATGTAGGCAGCCTACTTGCGGATGACTGGCAGAGTTAAAAAGACGTTCAGTGCATGAGCAAATTAGTATAGTCTGATTTTAGATTCGGGTGAAAACGGACGTGCATTAGAGAGTGATCTTATTTATATAGCTTTTGCATATTTATTTCTTGAAAACAAACTGAGGCATTGAACCTATACTCTTAATTATCAGTAGTCTTATGAAGGTTGTATTTGAGACGCTTTTAAATTATTATAAGCAGAAAGTATACATAATAAAGGGTATTTTCCAATAAGTGAAAACTGCGAAAAAAATGTAAAATTTGAATAAATCATTATTTCATAATACAGCGAGTATAAGGTGTAAATTTACAAAAACCAAAGAGAATGGATGCACTGATGGCAAGCAATCACGCGCGTAAAAGAGTTTGCTAATATTGACAACTATTTAAGACGGCTTTTAGGATAAAATGGTTTTCAAACCAAATAGTGGTCAGAGCTTCAATTATATGTGGTATATAAACGAGTGCACTGTCATATGCTACTAGATACACTCTCTTTACCTGGAGAGAATTCTTCGCGCCCCAACTCCCCAGTGAGTCGTAAATATGTGATGGGAAACCTTGCCGTGAGTTAGACGTGATAAAGCTTAGCATTATCGTACGTATGCACCGTCATATACTTCTAGATACTCTCTAGTAATGCCTGGCGAGAATTCCTCACGCCCCAACTCCCCAGTGAGGCGTAAATAGGTGATGGGAAATCTTGCCGAGAGTGAGACGTGATAAAGCTTAGTACTAGCGTACGTGTGCATCGTCACATACTACTACTGTACGTACACTCTCTTTACCTGGAGAGAATTCTTCGCGCCCCAACTCCCCAGTGAGGCGTAAATAGGTGATGGGAAATCTTGCCGAGAGTGAGACGTGATAAAGCTTAGTACTAGCGTACGTGTGCATCGTCACATACTATTTGATAATATTTCAAAATCTATTATACTTGTTGCTTTATGTGGTATTATGTGGATTTTTTACTTTTTATTGGGTATGGGATTAGACTTTACGACAGAAGCCTAAGGAATGAAAATTAATTGAATGAACATCTGTAATTGTATGCAAGACACTATGAAAATAACTGTTTGTGTATTCAGTATCCTCGTATTTTATTAATAAATACACTTTTCATTGTATTTGTAATAGTTATATTTTAAAATTTTTATTTTATTATTTTGTAGTATCTAGGTATAGTGATGAAAATGAATAAATTTGTTCCAAAATTATATACTGTTGCCGTTTTTAAAAACCATGATATTCCTTAATTTCTCATTGGTAGGAGTAATAAAGAAATACTCATTGAAGGAATTATTAAAACAAGAGGTTAGTTGATGCACCAAGTTTCTCACAAGTATTAGAATAGCGATCTTCTTGCGATTTTTGTGAAACGTTTACTATGTTAAATTTTATATTTCTAGCAATAATTGTATATCAATCAGTTCATTGTACAACAAGAAATTAACAGTAATACTTAAGCCATCATTGAGGCCAGTGAGAGGACTAGGGTAGACAGCAAGTGGGGGGTAAGGAATGTTTCTCAGTCTTAACTAGCGATAGAACTTGAGTAGATAGCGGGACGGTGGCAAGGAACGCTGCTCAATAAAAACTTGCTAGATGACTTGGTTAGACGGTGAGAAGGTAGCAACTGGAACGCCGCTGTGTAAAAGTTGTGAGAGGTCTTGGGTAGACGGTGAGCAGGTAGAAAGGAACTCCACGCAGTAGATCTAGCGATAGGTCTTATTTAGACAGTTAATAGGGGGCATGGAACGCTGCTCTGTAAAACTATTGAGAGGACTTGGGTAGAAGGTGAGTAGGTGGAAAGGAACGCCACTCAGTAAAACTATTAATAATACTCAGGTAGAGGGGTAACAGGTGGCATGGAACGCCGCTGTGCAAAACTAGTGAGAGGACTTGGATAGACGACGAGCAGGTAGAAAGGAACGCCGCTCAGTAAAACAAGCGAGAAGACTTGGGTAGACGGCGAGGAGGTGGCATGGAACGCCGGTCATTAAAGGTCGCCCAACCTGACCCATCGCTCATACGCCACTCTCACCAAGTGAAGGTCACTGATAATGAGTTATCAGTGTAGAAACAAGACTAAGGCATTGATTAGGGTTTTGAAGACCTTATGCATGAGCAGTTACAATATAGGTGCAGTGCAATTTTATGAACGAGCAGTTACAATATAGGTGCAGTGCAAATTTATGAACGAGCAGTTACAATATAGGTGTAGTGCAAATTTATGTACGGGCAGTTGCAATATAGGTGCAGTGCGAATTTATGCACGAGCAGTTACAATATAGGTGCAGTGCAAATTTATGCACGTGCAGTTATTATATAGGTGCAGTGCGAATTTATGGGTGAGCTGTTACAATATAGGTGCAGTGCGAATTTATGCACGGGCAGTTAAAATATAGGTGCAGTGCGAATTTATGCACGAGCTGTTACAATGTAGGTGCAGTACGAATTTATGCACGGGCAGTTACAATATAGGTGCAGTGCGAATTTATACACGAGAAGTTACAACTTGCAGTGCTGAACGCTGAATGATGAAACAATGAATTCATTCATAATATATATCCTCCAGAAGTTCACAAAATCTTTATCCTTTACTATCCTTAGTTGTGTTATCTTATATATTTTGTTGTACTAACTTTTTTAAGTTCTAAGTTAATTGTTATTTTATTTTTCTCAAGTCAATTAATTTATAAAGCAGTAATTTAATTTTAATATATTTCAAAATGCGTCTTTCAATGCACCAGGAGTAGTCAATTGGTAATCCATAAAACAAAAAATATGATTATTTTGCTTTCTCATACATCCTTATATGCTGATTGCAAAACCACTTAAAAATATATAAATTTTAGTAAAAATACAAAAACAAGATTTATGTTTACATTGGGAATTTTCAAATTTTCTTTATAGATGAAATAATTGTTCAAGAGTACATTTTACTTAAAATTATAAAAAGTGTGTGTTTAAATTACAGCAAATTCAGTTAAGATGGGAAAATTAAGCAATGAGTCTCCCGTTACTACATCCTATATTATATGTATTTTATAAATTTGGTTTTTTAGATAAACCATATTATGATAGAAAATGAATTTTAGATTACTCTAATACGCTGATACCAGGTGTCATTATAGAAAGTTATTTGTTTCTTAATTGATTACAACATGTCTATAATAACACTTGGTTAACAGATTATAAAAATATATATCATAGTAATTAATTTTACTTACAATTAAGTGGTCTATTCAGAGATGTTTTAAGATACGGAATAAAATATTTTGTCTTTGCTTATTCGTACAGTTCGCTTTAACTGTGGTTTAACTTTTTCAAGAAATATGTAAGTTGTGACAACTAAAGAGTGATATTTTTAAAAGAGAATTAGCTTTTTTCAACCTTTCTGGAACAATAATATATAGTACTATAAAATTGCCGTTTTAAAGTTATTTTTTGGCATTGGATTGTCCCTGATTGTTAAATTTGTTGGAGATTTCCAGTTATTCCACTGTCGACAGGTAAAAATAAACCTGCCATATTATGATGTTACTTAAGAGTCTGCAGAGGCTGTCGGCCATTTTGGTTGTAATCCTATAAGAACAATGTTATTTGTGAACCCATATCTTTCGTTATTTATTGACCAAAAGTTGTGTATGAGGTGTTTTTTCAACGTTATCATATTGTGCATTGGGTTTGCTTTTGATATTTTGAATACAAACGCCTAGTTATAAAAAAAGTGAAAATAAAAATTTCAAACTAAATATTTTTATATTTTTTTTCTATAAAACTAATTAGGAATTCGCAAAGCAATTCCAACGCTCAATTTCGTTCTTAATCAAATGCAATTAGTAAGAAAAATATCCATTTAAAAATAACTGTTTGATTTCGATACGCGTGATCGTATGTCTTGTTCGAAAATAACTTTGTTCGTATGGGATTAAAACCAATATAGCCGACAGCCTCTGCATACTCTTAATTTTATTTATTTAATCTCCCGACTTGGCTTTAGAGCGCTCCTACGAAAGAGCTGGGACCACGAGGCAGTTCAAAATGCAATGACCAATGACGTTACTTTATTAGCCAGTCGTAACCACAGCAACGTATAAACGCCTTTCATAGCTGTCACATTTAAGTTGTTTATCTGCACCTTTCTACTACTACTACACATAGGTTATTTAAATAAGTTGGTTACTACACTATAGTATTATAGTAGTAGTAATACTACTAGTAACCCAATTTTTAAATATGTGTTCAAGTACACATTTTATGATCATGAGTTATGATATTGTTTCCATTGACGAACACATTTTTGTTTATATTGCTGTCACGTAATGTGGTCTTTACAACACCGCTCGAACGAGCTTCGCTCAAGCGTCATTAAGCGCGTTCATGTCAAGTGGGAGATTCATTTAATTGAGTATAACATACAAGTTTTGTGTCAGTTAATTTTCCAGCGTAGACGGATCTTTTATAAATAGTTTTTTAATTAGCATAATACGTGTTGGTACATATACAGTACAAGTAAACGTCACACAACACAAATTTATTACAATATAAGCACAAAATGTACAAATATACTACAATACAAGCACAAAATGCACAAATATTATGGTGATCGATTTCGGTGAACCACGCTCACCTTCCTCAGACCAGAGGGATTCACAAAAGAATCATTCTTTTGTGAATATTCTTTTGTGAATCCCTCTGGTCTGAGGAAGGTGAGCGTGGTTCACCGAAATCGATCACCATAATATTTGTGCATTTTGTGCTTGTATTGTAGTATATTTGTACATTTTGTGCTTATATTGTAATAAATTTGTGTTGTGTGACGTTTACTTGTACTGGATCTTTTATGTATTTTTTTTAAATACTAGAAACCGTTCATTAATAAAAACACTCTCTTGGATAACATTGTTCTGTTCCCACGTCATCGTAAACTCAATGTGACATCTTAATTTTTATTATTTGGTCACATTTTCATAGTTTATCAGTGAATTTTATTACTGTAGCTTACGGAAGTATTTTTCTGCTAAAAATATTATCGGAAAAAATAAAATAAATATTTCATGGTTAAGTATATCAATGCAAATTACAATATCTTAACATCTTGGAATGCTCCAACAATATACTTCTTTGCAGTCCTAACACTGCATTGCTGATATTTTGTCAGCATATTCTTACCAGTGCTTGCACGCACACGCATGTGAACACGTAGAACATGATGGACCGTCAACACTTTTCGAAACGTAGGGAAAATCAGCTGCGTTTTCTTCTTTGCATATTATCGGCTTTATAGATACTTTCAGTCTAACAGAAGCCCCCCTCTTGGGGGGGGGGGGATGAAATCAAAAAGGGAGGATAAGGGGAGTACACTTCATAGACTCATATGGTCCTTAAAACTATTTTGAACGCAACAATTGGAACATACATAGTACTAAGCTAGTTAATTAGCTGAAAATCAAACCAGTACTACGTGGCTCGAATTACACGTAAAGCTATAGGTAACTGCTGAGCCACCACGCCGGCAAAGAAATACTATAAAAATAATTAAACCCTAAAACATGATTAGCCCACCCATACACGTACAGTGGTGATGACCCACCCGCCCACCCATACACGTACAGTGGTGATTCACCCATTCACCTTTAAATGTTTATACTGTAATATATATTATTTTATAGCGCTCGCCTGAAATTAAATTGTCTTTGCTTGTGGAGATAGTGAGGTTCAATCGAAGAAGTGTCTTTACATTCTCCCAGCTATATTATTTAGCTGATTTAATATTGGGACTTCAGGAAATCGATTTAGGAGTCTTGATAACCTGTTCCGGTCGAGCCGACAAGTTTTTTGTGAGTGAAACTGATAATTTGACCCGCGGCCGGCGGCTCTGCGAAGAAAGTTACCGTCATTAGGCTTTGGGGCCTGCGATCACCTCCGAAGTTGAAATTCCTGGTTCCTTCCTGGTACTTAAAAAAAGATCCAGACGTATGATCAACTTCCATCATTTAGTTCCTAATTTTATTTCAACAAGAATGGCCATAAAGGTTAGTTGAACGATAACAAGGTGTATTGAAGACTGGAGATTTATTACTGATAGTGTATAAGTGGAATATTTATGGGCTGCCGTTAGCAAAAATGGGCCAATTTTAGTTAAAGTATACATCTGTTTGTAAAATAGTTAAATTTTTTAGTTAGTTATCTAGTAAAACTTCGTCTTCGTTTATGGTGTTAGTTTATTCGTATTCGATAGCTGTATATGTTATAATCATTACTGTTTTATGATAATTTTTACTTTTATATTGTGTTTTTTTATTATTATTTAATTAATTTCAACAGTTGTACATCCTGCCAACATTAAAAAAATTATGTTTTTTATATGTCATTGGATAGGTATATTTATTTGTTTATTTTATTTTCAATGCTACAAAACAGCAACAAGGCCAATACAATTTTAGCACTTAATAACAATAATATTATTAAAAACAATAAAAGACAACTAAAACAATGATATTGACAACAATAAGAAAACAACTAAATAGTATAACCTCTTTAATCCGAACTTCTGTAATCCAAACGTCCACTAATCCGAACGCCACCACAAGAAAGAAAAAATTTACATATCTTCATTGATTCAGAAGAAAATGTTTAACTTTTTTCAATAATTTATGTAACTACTGTAGTATGTATTGATTATTTTCCAGTTTTTATGTAAATAATTTACGGGTTCAGTTCCTCAATATTATGAAACATATATGATAAGCAGTATAATTTTGATTTACCGTAGTTAGTGTTTATAATGTATGTACGTTGATGAATAAACACTACAATCTTTTACACTGTAAAGCATTTCACTCTTTTCTTTAAACATAATCTCTTAAAGATTACATTACCAATTACATTACCACTGTACTGTATGGGTGGGCGGATGGGTCATTACCACTGTACGTGTATGAGTGGGCGGGTGGGTCAATACCACTGTACGTGTATGGGTGGCCGGGTGGGTCATTACCACTGTACGTGTATGGGCGGGCGGGTGGGTCAATACCACTGTACGTGTATGTGTGGGCGGGTGGGTCATTACCACTGTACGTGTATGGGTGGGTGGGTGGGTGATGATCTATTTTAGCCATATTTTAACTTTGTATGTGAAAATAACAATATGTTCTGTAATACGAACGATTTGATGATCCGGAAACCCTCGGATTGAGTTAGTTCGGATTAAAGAGTGTATTCAGAAAATACATCAGACATCTAAACCGCCTGAACCTCGCTATTTGAAATTTTTTGTCAATTACAGTAAATCAATTATTCTTTCATCATCTAACTAAATACAGTAAGGGCCGCATACCGAAACAGAAAGTAAATATATGTAAAGTAAACCTCATTGCTAGGTTCTGTAAAATTCTTTCGTTGTAACTTCTTACAACAACTTTCGGCCTCCAACGCCGTCATTGTTTTAACAGCTATGTATGTATTAAAGAGAAGGTGCGTTATTGTAACCAAACTGCAATACTAAATAGTAGAATTAGCCGTGCGTAGTTGTAACTGTTTTGCCTACCCAACGCCGTCATTGTTTTAACAGAGTTTGTCATTGTATGTACTAAAGAGAAGATGCGTTATTTTGAACAAACTGCAATACTAAATAGTCGAATCAGCCGTGCGTAGTTGTACTGTTTTGCCTACCCAACGCCGTCATTGTTTTAACAGTTTTGTTTGTACTAAAGAGAAGGTGCGTTATTTTGAACAATCTGCAATACTAAATAGTCGAGTCTGCCGTGCGTCGTTGTAACTGTTTTGCCTACCCAACGCCGTCATTGTTTTAACAGTTATTGTATGTACTTAAGAGAAGGTGCGTTATTGTGACCAAACTGCAATACTAAATAGTCGAGTCTGCCGTACGTCGTTGTAACTGTTTTGCCTACACAACGCCGTCATTGTTTTAACAGTTATTGTATGTACTTAAGAGAAGGTGCGTTATTGTGACCAAACTGCAATAGTAAATATTCGAGTCTGCCGCGCGTCGTTGTAACTGTTTTGCCTACCCAACGCCGTTATTGTTTTAACAGGTTTGTATGCACTATAGAGAAGGTGAGTTATTGTGCCCAAACTGAAACACTAAATAGTCGAGTCTGCCGTGCGTCGTTGTTACTGTTTTGCCTACCCAACGCCGTCATTGTTTTAACAGCTTTGTTTGTACTTAATAGAAGGTGCGTTATTGTCACCAAACTGCAATACTAAATAGTCGAGTCTGCCGTACGTCGTTGTAACTGTTTTGCCTACCCAACGCCGTCATTGTTTTAACAGCTTTGTTTGTACTTAATAGAAGGTGCGTTATTGTCACCAAACTGCAATACTAAATAGTCGAGTCTGCCGTGCGTCGTTGTTACTGTTTTGCCTACCCAACGCCGTCATTGTTTTAACAGCTTTGTTTGTACTTAATAGAAGGTTCGTTATTGTCACCAAACTGCAATACTAAATAGTCGAATCAGCCGTTCGTAGTTGTAACTGTTTTGCCTACCCAACGCCGTCATTGTTTTAACAGCTTTGTTTGTACTTAATATAAGGTGCGTTATTGTGACCAAACTGCAATACTAAATAGTCGAGTCTGCCGTACGTCGTTGTAACTGTTTTGCCTACCCAACGCCGTCATTGTTTTAACAGCTTTGTTTGTACTTAATAGAAGGTGCATTATTGTCACCAAACTGCAATACTAAATAGTCGAGTCTGCCGTCCGTCGTTGTAATGTTTTGCCTACCCAACGCCGTCATTGTTTTAACAGCTTTGTTTGTACTTAATAGAAGGTTCGTTATTGTCACCAAACTGCAATACTAAATAGTCGAGTCTGCCGTCCGTCGTTGTAATGTTTTGCCTACCCAACGCCGTCATTGTTTTAACAGCTTTGTTTGTACTTATTAGAAGGTGCGTTATTGTCACCAAACTGCAATACTAAATAGTCGAGTCTGCCGTACGTCGTTGTAATGTTTTGCCTACCCAACGCCGTCATTGTTTTAACAGCTATGTATGTACTAAAGAGAAGATGCGTTATTGTCACCAAACTGCAATACTAAATAGTCGAGTCTGCCGTCCGTCGTTGTAATGTTTTGCCTACCCAACGCCGTCATTGTTTTAACAGCTTTGTTTGTACTTAATATAAGGTGTGTTATTGTGGCCAAACTCCAATAGTAAAAATTCGAGTCTGCCGTGCGTCGTTGTAACTGTTTTGCCTACCCAACGCCGTCATTGTTTTAACAGCTTTGTTTGTACTTAATAGAGAAGGTGCGTTATTGTCACCAAACTGCAATACTAAATAGTCGAGTCTGCCGTACGTCGTTGTAACTGTTTTGCCTACCCAACGCCGTCATTGTTTTAACAGCTTTGTTTGTACTTATTATAAGGTGCGTTATTGTCACCAAACTGCAATACTAAATAGTCGAGTCTGCCGTACGTCGTTGTAACTGTTTTGCCTACCCAACGCCGTCATTGTTTTAACAGCTTTGTTTGTACTTATTACAAGGTGCGTTATTGTCACCAAACTGCAATACTAAATAGTCGAGTCTGCCGTACGTCGTTGTAACTGTTTTGCCTACCCAACGCCGTCATTGTTTTAAGAACTTTGTACGTACTTAAGAGAAGGTGCGTTATTGTGACCAAACTGCAATAGTAAATAGTCGAGTCTGCCGTGCGTCGTTGTAACTGTTTTGCCTACCCAACGCCGTCATTGTTTTAACAGCTTTGTATGTACTATAGAGAAGGTGAGTTATTGTGCCCAAACTGAAACACTAAATAGTCGAGTCTGCCGTGCGTCGTTGTAACTGTTCTGCCAACTCAACGCCGTCATTGTTTTAACAGTTATTGTATGTACTTAAGAGAAGGTGCGTTATTGTAACCTAACTGCAAGACTAAATTTTCGAGTCTGCCGTACGTCGTTGTAACTGTTTTACCTACATAATTATATTATTGATTAAAACACTTCCGAATATATTAAAAGCGTACCGTTTTTTATTTTGGACAGTGTTGAAAATTAAATAAATTTCTGTTTTTATATTTTAGCTTTTTAGGAGTATGACAATTTTCCCTTCAAGTTAACCCGTTACAAGTATATTTGACAATCCCCTTGGAAATGTCTAAAACAAGATTTATACTTAATTTGTTGCCCAGGTTAAGGTAATAAATTTTATATAAATGTAATTTGTAAAATTTCGTGAACAATTAATTGCGTATCGTTCAAGGATTCCAGTGACCATCCTTCAAACGGTAACAGTTCTTAGTTGCCACGGAAGTGCAGACTGAGGCAGACAAATGCCTTAGTTTCAAACATAACTGTCTGTAGAAATCAGTCTGTTATTTATTTGATTGGAAGTTAAAGATAATTATTTAATTTTGCTTTATAATGAAAAGCGATGGTTTTAACTTAGTTTTTTTGTGAGTCTGAAAAAAGGAATTAATAGGATAAGTAAACAGAGATTTTTTGAGTTAATTAGTTTCATGAATTGTTGTAGTTAATACACAAACAATATTTTTTTTAATTGTTCTAACTATGCCAGGTGTTTATGCGTTTTAGTACAGGCCTATGTGTTTGTAAACTATTGTGTAATATTATCCTTTTTCTGTCGTATAACGCAACGATAAAAACCTGTGTTTACGGATAAGCAGAAAGTGGTGAAGCGCTCGCCAGTGAAAACAGTGTCCTTGATAGGCTGACCCCGTTGTGGTGAAAGCTCCCCCTCCTACATTTTCCTTTTCTTTATCAATTAGTAGTTTTTAATCACAACTGACCATTGAAAGAATATTGAATATCTAATAGTCATAGTGTCTATTGTAACCTATATTTTCTCCACATCGAATCTAAATAAAACAATTTAGACGTGAAAAGATGTTTTGTCGTCTAGTAATTGTTATTTTAACCATATATTTTTATTATTTGAGTGTTACCGAAAGAACTTGAAACAATTAATGCATGTTTTCAACTTTATGTATGTTAAACTAAAGCAATTCCAAAATTAGTTTGGTCTATACTAAGGATGGAATGTATACTCGCATCGTTTCACGCATGTAAATTTGTTTTTTTAGTAATTGAATCTGTGCTTCGAATGTCTGATTTATGATACATATCATGTAAATTTAACGCGACACATCCCAAGAAAACGTTTGTCTGAGGAATTGGATCTATGATTTGGATGCCTAATTTATTATACGTGTCCTGTAAATTTACTACTGCACATCTCAAGAATGTATGTTTGTCTAAAGGAATTGAATCTACGCTCTATATGCTTAATTATTCCTGTCTTGAAAATGTAATGCGACACATCCCACGATACACGTTTGTCTGAGGAAGAGTATATATAATTCAGGATACCCTGTAAATTTAATGGCCCATATCTTGTAATACTCATATATTAGAACTTAATAGAAATTATAATAAGTATAGTATTAGCATCTCAGAAAAATATAAATTAAACATTTTAATTGGTGCAATTTATTAAAATAATTATGGGAATCTAAATATGATTTTTTTTAGTTAAAATGCCTCTTGTACCTCTGAAAAGCAAAATTTTGTTTTTAGCCAAATTTAAAAGGTTCTTCAATGAATATAAGCAACGATTCGAAACTGTCTTCTAATAACTAAAAAGAATGCCAATGTCCTGTTTCTATTTTACGAATTAAGTTGAATACTGGAGTTAACACACTAAACCAGCCATAAAAACACGTAAATGTATTTACGCAGACCAAGGCAGGACGACGCGTGACGACTTCGTTGTGACGCCACCAATAATGAGCTATGTAGGCCTACTTGTGGTCTGTCTGAATCGATGCTCTCACACACTTGTTTGTTACGCCAGTGCGTGTATATCGGAGTTTGCTAATTTATTTAATGAAAGATTTCTCAACGACCTGGCCCACTCGCCACTCTCCCCGTCTTTCACTCCTTTTATTAGGATTACGGGCAAGTAAACCAGAACTTCGATAGTCAATCCGAATATGTTTTAAAAATATTTCAACACCGACAAACAAATTAACCATAGAAGAACAATACCAGAGTACCGAATCTCCTTTCTTTCATATTCTATGGTGAGTCTGTAGAGGTAGTTGCCATATTGAATTTATACCCATAAGTGCAACGTTAAATGTAAAACAACTCTGTGACTTGACGATTTGTCGGAAAATTATAATTTTCACGTAGTTTTAAAGAACCTAAAAGTTATATTAGAATCAAAATTTTTAAATGTTGACTGCTCATTTGTATTTTTATAAAAATCATAAACTGATTAACTAAAAGTCGATATTTTTTAAAAATTAAAAAGTAAATACACTTGCTACTTTTAGCTGTTTCAAACCTCATGTAAACATTATAATTTTACGACAAATCGTATTTTTTTTCTCTTAACCTTACTCTGCCCATTCCTCATAGACTATTGATCTGTGCGGAGAACTTATTCAGACAGAGTATGGGGGCGACCCAGTACAGTAGAAGGTGAATATTAGCCTACTGATAAATCTTCCAATCTGGTCCAACCAGCGCTATCTCTTACTCAAGCTCAAAGTCCTGACGCCTTAGACCGCTCGGCCACCGGCTCGGCCGTTTTGTTGTTAAATCACAGTGATGATTCGCATTTAGCTTTATAATAAATCCAATGTGGGTTTTATTACAAACCCATTTTGGATTTACGCTACCGCTGCAGAGTTTCAATTACGAATTTAAGTTGGAAACAACGATTTGCTTGACTACTCGAATATTGTTTCTAAATATCTAAAGTTTTCGTGGCTATTAAGTCATTACAATGACATATATAAAGAGGTTTATACACCTGCTTCAAGAAATAAGCTTTCAAGAAACTTAACGTACAAATAGTTCGACTACTAAGATATAGTCATCATCAGACCAAGGGTGTGTGTGTGTCACTTCATTTGACGTTAACATAAATAAAAATTATAAAACACTTGGAACACCATAAAAACACTCAACGCAATTATCACCGATCAACACACGACACCGGTATTTGAACGGGTGCGTGACACGAATTCGATAGCAATGTTTTCATTTTAGATAAAAATTTTCAAAATCCCATTTGGGCATATGATGACTACATCTTGGTAGTCGAAACTAGTTGCGTAGACTCTACAGCTTTAAGATTACTTGAAGCAGGCATTTAAACCACTTTAAAACGGTTTTATCAAATTTATAATGAATTATTGGGTGTAAATGGTTATATATATGAACTTATAACTATATAGGTCAATTTCTTTTCTTCTGTATTGTTTTACCTTTTCTTGATAGTATGTATCTTATATACAGTGAAGAAAATTTTAATTGGAAAATCGGTGTCTTTTTCATAAATAAGAATGCCGATTTTAAATTCAGTAGGTATTACGTAACACGTTTGTAGTGTTGTAAGAAAACATTAGTGTATATACACACAATGTAAAATTTGTTACATAAATTTTGCAATGTTTTAAATACAAAAGGACATGTAATTAATTGATTTCTCCCTAAATACAGCATCAAAACAACATCGAGCGAACACTGAGGTAGGACAATCGATTGACCTGCGAGTGGCGCGCTTAGAAACAGGAGATAGCTTGACCTAGACACCTTGCCGCCTGTGGATCACAGTATATGGAGAGAATTTGTCGTGGGTAGCCCACGTCAAGTGGAGAGAGTTTGTCGGCGAGGCACCTTGACATTGTCTTTCAATCTTTTACGGCCCACCCTTTAACACTATATCCGTCAACCACATTCCTCGGATCTCGATGACATTTTTACTCTACATTCTATTTACGGCCCACCCTTTAACACTATATCCGTCACCACATTCCTCGGATCTCGATGACATTTTTACTCTACATTCTATTTACGGTCCACCCTTTAACACTATATCAGTCAACCACATTCCTCGGATCTCGATGACATTTTTACTCTACATTCTATTTACGGCCCACCCTTTATCACTATATCAGTCAACCACATTCCTCGGATCTCGATGACATTTTTACTCTACATTCTATTCTATCTCAAATGCGAGTAATTTTTAGGCAGGAAAAATGTCTCCCTCTTTTATCTTGTGTTTTACATTTGATTTTCTAAAAAGAAAATCTTTGAATTTCTAAAAAGAAATGCTCGTAATAAACTTTAAATTTTTTATTAATTTTTGTCTGTAGTGTGGTCAATTTTCTGTAAGTTAAGATCGACAAACGTTTCATGTTTAGGAATTAGCTGAGTTGCAGTAGTTCCAGTAGAGCAACACATATTGTAGAAAATGGTTGGATGTATTTATTTGGGAAGTTAGGTGTGTCTTATTTATGTTATTTAAGAAAATAAGAGACGTTTTATGAAAATATGTTCTCTTTTCCTTTATTAGAGTAACGTTTTAATATTATTCTTATTATCATTACAATTAATTTTGGCATGTCCCGTGATCAATCATGTAAAGGATGCTTTCGTGAGAACTAACTCCTCACATTTCCGTCTCTTTATACATTTAAAACTTTACTAATCAAACTTTCATTTTTCATTCAATTACTCAGCAAGAGATCTTGTTGTACTCCAGCATCACAGTATCTTTCATCAGAGGCATTTTAATTATAATTGTATTGAGATATGTATAAACTGCCAAAGTTTCTCAAGGCTGAAACGAATATTAATAAATTTATAAAATTACTAAAAGCTCTGTTGCTGAAAAAAGAAAAATACTCGGAAGCTAACTTTTGTACTACTTGGCTTGTATTTGTTTTTAGTCTATAATTGCAATTGTCATTCGAAATATGACTATTTTATTTTACTTATTTTTGTTTTATCAGTGTAATTAATTGAGACGATGGTTATGCATTTTTGATTTATGACGACGAACTTTTGATTTGATTTAACAAACTTCTAAATGGGTAGGGTGTAGGTACGTAATGATTGTAAGAAAAAAGAGATTTTATGAGAATTTATTTTTTTCTTTTCGTAGTAACAAACGAAAAAAGGGCAGGATATAGGTTTTTGAAGGTTGATAAGAGATATTTTATGAGAGTATACTCTTTTTTCTGTCCTGTGGTCGTTGTAATAAGCAGGAAAAGGTATAGGATGTAGGCGTTGGAAGATTTCTAAGAGAGATGTTATGAGACTTTATCCTTTCTTCTGCCCTCTTATCGTAGTAAGGAGCAGGATATTTGAAGTGCATGGATACAACAGTTTGTAGTTGTTGTTGGGCACTGGAGTTTTGTGTAATGGATTGATGAGCTTCATGTCTTCAATCTCCGTCCTTGAATAGCGAAGAGGAAACTGGAAGGCACACACCTCGAATCATTTAGAATATCTCCGTCAACTAATTTTGGAGAGCATGTCTAACTTCAACCGTCTCCCCGGAGTCGCCAAGTTGTTGTTGACGCTTTCGTCCCTAAGAATTTTCTATTGAGTTAGTATGAGGATCTCTATCTCCTTCCATGCATCGTTTCAATAACTGAGAAAAAGTAGAGAATTTAAGTAATTATGGGCTTGTGGCCATCAACCTGAGGAAGAGCCCAGAGTCATGGTTTCTCCGGGAGACGGGCCGGGCCGATACGTAGACTGAGGTCGACCCACTAAGAACAGGTTCAGCATTGCGTCAACTCCCCAGTCCCTGTCGTGGCTCTTGCGCCATCCACGGTTTGATTTTGTGGTTATCCACCCTTTTCCAGGGATTGAGTGAAGTGTCAATATGGATTAGTCGTCATTACTAGAGAGAGGACTAGGGGAAATTCGACCGATTTCAAACACGTCCATTGTAAGTCGAACACGTAATCCTGGACCTAGTCGCTCACTCACTCACCCACTGACACAAATTCCAAGGCACTTCCCGACGAGGTGGGAACTTGACATTTTGTTTGTGAAAGACCCCTGAGTTCAAACATCCTTAAACGTTTAAACATGTCCAAATTTTGGTCTTAAAGAAACCTTTTACAAAAAAGAAAAACATACTTTTAACCTATCTCTGAAACTACAACAATGCATATAACCAAACTCGACTTTTGTTACAAATAAGTATGCATCTTACATACAATTTTTAGTCCGAATTTTAAAAATGTTATGTTTTGTGTGGAAACTAAAATGTAAACGTCAAGCATGTTTAGTCCACTCAAGGAAATCATCAGATTGAAGATATTCTTATCCTGAATCTAGCTAGAAAATCCTTCACGCTTTAGAAACTTCTCAAACACCAAATATTTTGGGTAATGTTTGTTGATTTCCTTCAGAATGGGGGCATAACATTCCAAGTTATTCGCCAAGTTTATAAAGAAAGAAATATGAAAGCGGTTCACATATGTGCGTCCTAAATAACGTTCGTGCAGTCAGGGTTTGGGTTGGGGCTAAGTCCTATTGTAAATATAATGTAATACTCTGGAATGGTTTTTTTGTAAATATTAAATAAATGTGATAACCGTGTTTATTCCATTATTAAATAGAATAAACACGGACGGTGTTTATTCTATTTAATCAGTAGTTAATTTTTCAAAGGCGTTTTTTATATATTTTCTAATTCAACTTACAATAACCCAGTTACCGGTTTTCTATTGCGAATGGGTTGCCATTTTTTAGTTATGCAATAAAATAGTTATTATTAAAGTTCATTAATAAAAAACTTAATAGTTCATTATTAAAGCTTAAAATAAGCAATTAATTATTAAAAATGCATTAACTTTAACTATAAACATTCATCCTAGTTTTTTTGTTTTTTTTTTTTTTTTGGAAAATGATGTTGTGAATTATTTATGTCTTTTTCGTTTAATACATAATTTAGTTACTATTTTCAAGAAGATACATTATGAACATAGTTATGTTTGTCTTAAATGTTAATACATTTAGTGTAATTTTTATTGTTTTGTTTTGACGTTGTTTAGTTGAAGTTGTCTTCTTATTGCAACTTATATTAGAATGTAAATAAATAAGGGATTTCAGTGTTATCTTGTAAAGCCTTAATATTCCATAAACCTTCTGATATTTTCAAATTAATAGTATTGTACGTGTCCAGGTACTATTTATTGTGTAGGTTTTGCTTTTGGGCTGAAATTTAATTTTAACACATTATAACTTTTTGTATATACAGGTAGATCGCGTTAGTTTCAAAATAACAATAGTATAACATTAGAAATCACAAGATTATATACAAGTTGTACTATATTGAATATATATTGATATAAACGTACATGTACGTCCATAATACATCCTTCAAAAAAAGCAATTCGAGTAATAGCAAAGCTTCACCAGAGAGACTCGTCTAGACCAGCATTCAAAAACTTGAAACTGTTGACACTACCCTGCCTCTGTATTTTAGAATCATGCCTTTTTTTAAAAATACAAATGCGAACACGTAAGAGGTAGTAACCTACACTCTTATGAATCAAGAGGCAGGGAAAATTACCGAACTGGAAGGCACAGGACGGTGATTTTTGAAGAATTGCCTTCACAGGCTGGAGTTCAATTTGTCAACAGACTGCCAAATTCAATTAACAGTGCTCCAGTGCTGAAGGCATTTAAATCTCGTCTGAAAAAATTACTGGTTGCACAAGCATTTTACAATACAGACGAGTTTATGGCACAGGACTGGGAGATCACAAAAGCGTATCACTGACGTAGCGCGAGAGTTGGAAAAATTCGAATGAATGAGAGAGTGAATGTAAGAAATGTATGTTTGAAAGGGTCTTTTTTTGTAAGTGTGAAAGCAAAATTTTAACATTAACATTAAGCTTGATATTTACCAATACAATTATACTGAAATTGTCACGGAAATAAATATATTATTATTACACAGAACGCTTACCATAAAGTGTTTCGAGGACCTAGTTTTGTGTAACTACGAGTCCGCTCTCTGAAGCGTTATGTGGAAATTATTAATTGTGAACACACTTATTATTACTGACCCCAATAGCCAACAAACTCTTTCTTCTGACTCGAACCACTCTGTCAAGTTGTCTGTATGACTCGTATTGAATAACATTTACCTTGACGCATTCACACACATAAATGCACGATCCGGACAATCGTGCAGTGGAAATGAAAGACAGCAGCATTGAGCATCAAGGTTAATATGTCCCAGTGTTGATTTAATTAGGCATTTTCTTCAAAATTACAATATAAAAAACTATTTTCGAATAATTATACACTCTTAATAAAAAAGTCATTCAAGTAACCGATCGGGAGAAAATAGCAAGAGTCATAAGAATATGATAATTATTTTAGTTGTTACACTTATAATATATGGCATAATACTACAAGCACTTACAACTGCATGGAGTGGTCTTTAGTGGTTAGTATAATCCTTGATTATATACGGACCGTATATAATCAAGGGTATAATTTGAGATCAGTGAGAATATCTCAAGCACCTGGAGTGTGTGGGAGGATAATAATAGTTATTTAAATCTAGGATATATTGGAGGATAATAATCGTTATTTAAATCTAGGATATATTGGAGGATAATAATTGTTAGTTAAATATAGGATGTACTGAAGGTTAATACACGTTATTTAAATCTTAAATGTATTGGAGGATAGGTATCGTTATTTAAATTTGAAATGTATTGGAGGAAAATAAATAATTGTTAATTAAAATTCAGATGAATTGGAGGACAATAATCGTTATTTAACTGTTGGATGTATTGGATGATAATAATTACTATTATCACGAATGTATTAGAGGATAGTAATTGTTATTGGAGGGTAACAATAGTTATTTAAATCTGGGATGTATTGGAGGATAATAATTGCTATTTGAACCTGGGATGTATTGGAGGGTAATAATCGTTATTTGAATCTGGGATGTATTGGAGGATAACAATTGCTATTTGAACCTGGGATGTATTGGAGAGTAATAATAGTTATTTGAATCTTGGATGTATTGGATGATAATAATTACTATTATCAGGAATATATTAGAGGATAGTAATTGTTATTGAGGGTAACAATAGTTATTTAAATCTGGGATGTATTGGAGGATAATAATTGCTATTTGAATCTGGGATGTATTGGAGGGTAATAATCGTTATTTGAATCTGGGATGTATTGGATGGTAATAATCGTTATTTAACTGTTGGATGTATTGGATGATAATAATTACTATTATCACGAATGTATTAGAGGATAGTAATTGTTATTGGAGGGTAACAATAGTTATTTAAATCTGGGATGTATTGGAGGATAATAATTGCTATTTGAATCTGGGATGTATTGGAGGGTAATAATCGTTATTTGAATCTGGGATGTATTGGATGATAATAATTACTATTATCACGAATGTATTAGAGGATAGTAATTGTTATTGGAGGGTAACAATAGTTATTTAAATCTGGGATGTATTGGAGGATAATAATTGCTATTTAACTGTTGGATGTATTGGATGATAATAATTACTATTATCATGAATGTATTAGAGGATAGTAATTGTTATTGGAGGGTAACAATAGTTATTTAAATCTGGGATGTATTGGAGGATAAAAATTGCTATTTGAATCTGGAATGTATTCGAGGGTAATAATCGTTATTTGAATCTGGGATGTATTGGAGGATAATAATTGCTATTTGAATCTGGGATGTATTGTAGTGTAATAATCGTTATTTAAATCTGAGATTTGTGAATGGATTGTCACTGTTATCTGCATCTGGAGCTACTTAGAGGGCCGTTGAATTCGTTTGCATCATTTCTTTATTTATTTTTCTAATATGTAAATAAATAATTTAGTTTGTATGGATATTAATATTAGTCAATGTGAATTAATATTAACTTAACTGCCCTAAAAAGGAATTATAAATTTAAAATTTAAATCGCTAAAGTTTTATTTATTGATGTTTTTTTGTTCTACTTTATTGTGAGCCGTATGAATAGTAACCAAGTTGATAAATTAAATATTAAATTATTAAATACAATACAGTAATTTTCTTACATATAACCACACGTGCTTACCTTTATTTGCATAATGTAAGTTACATAATGGTTGGTGGGAATAATTTGTAAAACACCTTTGTTGAAGCTTCAATGTAAACTCCGATTTCGTCCTTGCACAATTGTTCATTACAGACAATTGAATCTAGACCATGTGAACGTTTGTTTTTATAATTTTCTTTCATCATAGCGTAGATAACAATATATTTTTTTCAATTGTGTTCATGGTGTTAAATTGCTTTCTGCATTTTTATTGAATAGATATAAATACGTCATATAGTATTATAAATTATTGATGCAGGCTTTTATGTAAGTATGACAACTGAGTATTTTCCTCTTTCATTGAATAATTTTAGCATTAGTATAAGAATATGGTTTACTTTAAAAGTTGAGGAGTTTTATGACATTACGACGGACGTACAATATATGTGTAAGATATTGTACGTCCGTACACTGGAGCAACCACTCGTGTAAGACCTGTGTTAGTGACTGTAACATAATTTGAGAAACTATGAAAACATCAGTTGAGTAATAGGGAACATGTCATGAAGAAGTTGTACATTATGTTTGTGTATGAGTATGTGGGTGGGTCAATACCATGTCCATGTATGGGTGGGTCATTACCATGTCCGTGTATGGGTGGGTCAATAACATATACATGTATGGGTGGGTCAGTAAAATATACGTGTATGGGTGGGTCATTACCATGTACGTGTATGGGTGGGTCAAAAAAAAAAAAAATATGTATATGGGTGGGTCAATAACATGAACGTGTATGGGTGGGTCATTACCATATACGTGTATGTGTGGATCAATAACATGTACGTGTATGGGTGGGTCATTACCATTTACGTGTATGGGTGGGTCATTACCATGTACGTGTATTGATGGATCAATAACATGTCCGTGTATGGGTTGGTCAATAACACCCACGTATATGGGGTGGGTCATTACCGTGTACGTGTATTGGTGGATCAATTACATGTACGTGTATGGGTGGGTTAAATTCAAATCTCATTTAAATTGTAATAAATCCGTATAAATTGAGAAAATATGAAAATCAATTAAGATGGCGGTTTCTCAAACCACCACCTTACCACTGGGAAGTCGACAGCCCTTATAGGAGCTATGCATTTTTACTGCCAGTGGGCCAAATCATGCTGTTCTATTTCATCTGTATGGTTCATTTTTGTAAATATAAGAAGTTATAGTGAACACTGTATGATTATTAAAGGTTCAATCTAGTGGACAATTAGTTGATATTATGAGTTTTTAATGTTAAATTGACAAGAATGACGAGTAAATTGTCACATAATTAACTGTCGATAAATTATTAAAATAATCAGTTTTTACAAAAACCAACTTGTGGTCCACTAGAATAGTTCTTCACATATTAAATGACACTTCAAGTGCTATACGATCACTATTACGGACCGAACCGTTGAAATATAAATCCATGTTTTTGGCGTTTTTCGTGGAGCGAAACGGCCTCCTTAAGTAAATAGGTAAATGTTTACTTACCTATTTACTTTTTTTTCGACACTAGGGTATTGGCAAATACTGTTTAGGAAAGCTTTCTCATTTGTTAAGACAGAAACGTGAGGTTGCTTTAATACCACTCAGCAAATTCGGACAGGAGTGAGAGTTGTGGCAGTCATAAGCTGACCCAACGTCTGGTTTCAGCAATTGCTCCACAACACGACCGCACGCTAGCCGATCCACTGTCAGGACAGAAGGCCATTCGCTCATTTAATTATTCGGGTTTCATTAATCCAACCATCACTTATATTACGCGATCCCATTTACAGAAAACCAATTTAAAAACCATACCTTAACTAAATGGGCTGTTTTCTGACTGCTTACATGCTGTTTATTCTCGTATTGATATCTCCAATAGATGTATTGGCCATCCAATTGTGGTGTTACCGTAAAAAGCTATATTTACACAAAACATGATGTTTTTTTTTTCTAGGAAGGTTAAATAATTTAAACTTTAGTATAAGTGAAGGTGTTGCGAATTTCTCTATTGATTAGCAATGAAAGTGAGTGAATGTACGAGGTTGTTCCCAACGCGAAAGTTATTCATGGTCCATACAATTAGGAAGTGTCCGGAATTTCGTGTGAATACCTTTCGGCCTATCACGTATTTTAAACATAAGCAGTGATTTGACTGCCTGTTGACTGGAAGCTCCTCCTGACTGACTGCACACAGCTTCTCAATAACTATAAGTTTTTGAAATTTGGACTTTTAAACTTGGCTTGGAACACAGTTCTTTTTAGGCTCTAGATGAAGAAAACCTTTTATACTAAGAAAGGATTTTAAAATATTTTGTCTCGAAGAATCAAAATAAGGTAGATAATAAATCTCCTGATACCGTACAATCAAAGCCTAGCAACTTGACACAAGGGGCTATTTCTTAACAATATAAGCGTGCAACGTGAAGAACAATAACAAAAGCACGCGGGTGATGGGAGTAGCGTGCAGGGGTGTCTCCTAGTTTTATATATTTCTGCTTCCATCCGGTTATATTATGTTGCAGCCAAGAAATCTATTTTCTTAATATCTAAGTACGAAATAAAACAAATTCTCTCTGCAAAGACTTATAGATACATATCTTATTACAGTATTTTTTAAATTATATATCTTAATATATGTAACTAACACCTTGTATTTATTATTTAATTTACAATGAGAATCGATTCTACACTACTAAAAAATACACACAGCCTGGAGGAATACTTGATTTCGTGACCTGGCTAGACACAGGAGAATGATAAGAATAGAAATCCTCCGAGAAATCTTAGGACTAAAGTTAAAGTAAAAAGTTAAAAAGCATCCTATTTTACCAGTCAAAGTTAGGGCCAAGAAGTCCTCTCTATCACTTAACCCGGGGACAAAGAGCTTAAGGGTGACTTCCGAACCACCACCAGTGACCGCGTGGGCTGTGTGCAACGGTGCAAGTACGGGATTGTTCAGACGGTCACCCATCCAAGGAACAGCCACGCTCATTGTTGCTTGACTCCGTTATCTTGCGATAATATTGGAACCCTCCGGTCAAGGCCAAGGTATCTGAGGAGCGTTAATTTGTTTCGATTCAGTACTGTCCGATATCATTTATTATATGCGTAGCAGCGTCGCAGTAGAGCTATGAAGCTTGTGAAACCTGTATTGTATGCATAGCAGCGTAACAGTAGTGCTATGAAGCTTGTGAAACCTGTATTGTATGCATAGCAGCGTCACAGTAGTACTATGAAGCTTGTGAAACCTGTATTGTATGCATAGCAGTGTCACAATAGTGCTATGAAGCTTCTGAAACCTGTACTGTATGCATATCAGCGTAACAGTAGTGCTATTAAGCTTGTGAAACCTGTATTGTATGCATAGCAGCGTAACAGTAGCGCTATGAAGCTTGTGAAACCTGTATTGTATGCATAGCAGCGTCGCAGTAGTGCTATGAAGCTTGTGAAACCTGTATTGTATGCATAGCAGCGTCGCAGTAGTGCTATGAAGCTTGTGAAACCTGTATTATATGCATAGCAGCGTCACAGTAGTACTATGAAGCTTGTGAAACCTGTATTGTATGCATAGCAGTGTCACAGTAGTGCTATGAAGCTTCTGAAACCTGTACTGTATGCATATCAGCGTAACAGCAGTGCTATTAAGCTTGTGAAACCTGTATTGTATGCATAGCAGCGTTACTGTAGTGCTATGAAGCTTGTGAAACCTATATTGAAATAATAAAAATAACTTGTAATCATTCATATGAGGGCATATTTGTTTAAGTACCGATTTAATAAATTTGCTAGAGCAAGATATCTACTTAGAGCCCGCAGTCTGTAAGGAGTAACATGGATTCAGTTTTATTTAATATAGTTGTCCAGATTCTTAGTCTGTAAGAAACGTTTCTGTGATAAAAGGGCTATTGAAAATAGTTGTTGGTTGTAGAAGAACAACGTAAGTAATATCTTGAAATAGACCTCATTCTGATTAAATGAACTCTATTCATTTATTTTGATACTGGATCAGATGTATCTGGCTCGAATGCAGTGAAATAGGAACACGTCGTCATCTGAAAAGACAAGATTGGTGAGAACATGATTCCCAAATTGGAAAACTGGTTCAACCGAGTCGCTAAGAATATTTATGGCACATCCATAAGCTTATCAACAACACGGCGTGAAGATTATGTGTATGTGTGCCATAGTAACAATGTTTTTTTAAAAATTCAGTTTAATTTTCATTTTTTTATTTGTTTTCAAATTATTTAAAGACGTAACTACTTTGAAAACGTCTAAGGTTTTGCTTTACTCTGTTTATAATTCTTTTATAACTAACTGGATGGTGGTTTGACTTCTAAGCTCCGAGTTCTGAAGTATGAGGTGGTGACTATGATTCTCGCGGGGAGCGTTTGGAAAATTTGTCCCTCGTGGTGTTGATCAGTGTTGCACATTTGGGAGGCTATACTTGTTGGACATTTCTGGGCTGGAGAACTGGAACAACGGTGAACGAACGTGATATGCTGACCACAACATCCGCGCTCGTCCAACATGCTTTGGTTTTTCAGCGCTTTTAGTATGAAGATTGTAATTATTATGTGTTCTGATTTTGTAGTGGTAAAAATGTAATCTTTGATTTCAAAATAAATACTGGTCAAAAATTCTAAAATGGGCACATGAAATTGTTAACAATTATAATTAATGTTATCAAAATTGATTGTTATATTGTACTCGCATCAGAAATAAATGCGATCATTATATTATAAACACGATAGGAAATAAACACTACGTTCAGGTTTTTTATAGGGACGTGCTCCTTTAAGGGTTCAGACCCAATATATTAAATTTGGACTTGTCAGAGCAGAGAATGGAAACTGGCTATCTTGTACTGTCTGTCTCTTGTGACTGACAGAAATGAGGTCAAGATTGGAGTTAGTGGCATTTGTGTGGTGAGTTGCATGTAGTGAAAGAATTTACATAGAGAGCATGTTATCGCTATGGCCCAACAGGGTCATAAATAAAAATGGGAGTTCCATTCTGTGTATACTAACTGTTTCTTATATTTACACACCAATTAACTAAATGACACAATATAATATAAAATTATAGATTACAAGACACCACTTTAAGACTTGAAATTAAACCACTCTTATTTTCAGTAATTAACGTCACGTTTCAAACACGTTTATGTTCGTTCTTTCGTTCAATATATACCACTGTTCGTGAACTATATGTTAAACACTTAAAATTTTACTGTTTCTTACACTTCAGGCTACAGACTGAAGACACCGAACACTGCCACTGACACTGACTTAGTAGTGTGAAGGGTATCTTTTTATAAGCCTCCACCTCAATCCAGAAGTTTCCAAAGGTGTAGGCTAGAATAATCCCGAACCTATTCTGGAAGGTTCTAATAATGCACAGAAATTATCTTACTGTTTGGGACTTTTAGATTGGCCGATAAACCGTAAGTAATTTTTCGCATCCCGCCTCGCAAAGACCGAGAGAGGTGGCGATATCGATAATTGTCGTGATCTCTCACATTATTTATGAAGGTTATGTCACATAAATTGTTCTTGTTCCATAAGATAAGCATTGAAATATGCCAATAATATGAGATGTTCGTAAAGATCCACCAGACAATGCAGAATAGCCCCCAACTCTGTAGTGAGGCTCACATTAGGAGGTCGATAACACAATAGTTGAGAACTTCTGTTTGCCGATATTACAAAGGACATTGGTTAGAAGTTATATGGATCGCAGCTTACCGCAGATCCACTCACAAAGCTGTTACCTAATTTTTGCTCGTTTTACGTTAATTTTAACGTGAATTAACATAGTGATAAGAGCTGCCGGAAAGCTCAATAGTAAAATTGGCTCGTTCTACTATGTTAGAGTTGTCAACCCTGATCAGCAAGGAACTAGTCGGCGAAGAACGGTAATTCCTAATCAGCAGATTATACTTACATAAACCAATCGAAATGAAAAATAAGTACATATTAATAATAAATTAAAATAAAAAAATTTTACTAATAAAAAAGTAATAATAACGACACCAAAATTAAATACATGTGTTTTAAATTTATACAACAAAATTTATAATTCGATTAGAACAATAAACATAAATGGTTCAGAATCCATTCATATTGAGGTCAGGATTACATCTTTAGTAAATTATTCCTTAAATTACGAAAACTGTCTCATTTAAGCACATTATTGTTTATATAAATTTAAAACATCATAGATTATAAATTAATAATTATATAGATATAGGTAGATAAATAATAGGACTACATCAACATGAATGATATTGAAAACGTTCAAAATTGCCTATAATGTATAGTGAGAATGAAGAAAATAATATATGAACAGTTCAGTTACCAAACTGAGTGTATCAAACAATTATATTCAAAGCTAATAAACTGATAATATAAAATCTCAAGTAAATAAATAATAAATAATCATAAATATAATTTCAATTAAATGTAATTACCGTCATGGTAATACCATTGATTTTACTATATAAAGTACTATACTATACTATATCTATGTATAGTAAAATCAATGGTAATACACAATGTAACTACAAAATACTTAGTTTATATTGGAGTATTTAAATTAACATCTTAAAGTTTAATTTTATTATTCCATAAACGTAGGCAAAACAGACTCAAATCAATTGTTTTGAGTATATTATAGTGAAGACAAAATAACCTAAGCTATGAATGAAAGTAAAGGTGTGTAAATCTGCGGTGTAAATGTGCATACCTACTAGGCAAGAATGTGAATTCGATAAAATTATTACAAAGCGTTATATTGTTCACATCCAATACAAAGAATGTTAATCGTGATGGTTCACATCACAGTAAAGTCAGTGGTAAGCCATTGATGTTACATGCAATACAAGAATCTAACGTAGATAGGTATCACATTCAGTACACAGGAGTGCTAAGCAATGATAGTTTCAATGATTAATTAAAATCTAAGTGAATATATCACATAAGTACAAAGATGCTAATCATGTTCATGAGTAATTACATGAGGCTAATACTGAAGTTACATAAAGTACAAGGAGTGCTAAATTGCGTGTAATGGTATACACAGAAATGCAATACATAAGAAATTACTAAAGCGTATATGTTCACATCCAATACAAAGAATGTAAGACGTGATGGTTCACATCATACAAGAGTGCTAATCGTGATGGTTCACATGTAATACAAAGATGCTAAACGTGATGGTTCACATCCAGTACAAGGAGTGCTAAGCGTGATGGTTCACATGCAATACAAAGAATGTTAATCGTGATGGTTCACATCCAGTACAAGGAGTGCTAAGCGTGATGGTTCACATGCAATACAAAGAATTCTAAGCGTGATGGTTCACATCCAATACAAAGAATGCTAAGCGTGATGGTTCACATGCAATACAAAGAGTGCTAATCGTGATGGTTCACATGTAATACAAAGAGTGCTAATCGTGATGGTTCACATGCAATACAAAGAGTGCTAAGCGTGATGGTTCACATGCAATACAAAGAGTGCTAATCGTGATGGTTCACATCCAATACAAAGAATGCTAAGCGTGATGGTTCACATCCAATACAAAGAGTGGTAATCGTGATAATTCACATCCAATACAAAGAATGATAATCGTGATGGTTCACATCCAATAGAAAAAATGATAAGCGTGATGGTTCACATCCAATACAAAGAGTGGTAATCGTGATGGTTCACATGCAATACAAAGAGTGCTAAGCGTGATGGTTCACATGCAATACAAAGAGTGCTAATCGTGATGGTTCACGTACAATACAAAGAGTGGTAATATACACATCTAAAGAATGGTAATCGTGATGGTTCACATCCAATACAAAGAATGATAATCTTGATGGTTCACATCTAATACAAAGAATGTTAATCGTGATGGTTCACATCTAATACAAAGAATGATAATCATGATGGTTCACATCCAATACAAAGAATGATAATCATGATGGTTCACATCTAATACAAAGAATGTTAATCGTGATGGTTCACATCTAATACAAAGAATGATAATCGTGATGGTTCACATCTAATACAAAGAATGTTAATCGTGATGGTTCACATCTAATACAAAGAATGTTAATCGTGATGGTTCACATCTAATACAAAGAATGATAATCATGATGGTTCACATCTAATACAAAGAATGTTAATCGTGATGGTTCACATCTAATACAAAGAATGATAATCATGATGGTTCACATCTAATACAAAGAATGATAATCGTGATGGTTCACATCCATTACAAAGAATGATAATCGTGATGGTTCACATTCAATACAAAGAATGATAATCGTGATGGTTCACATCTAATACAAAGAATGATAATCGAGATGGTTCACATCCAATACAAAGAATGATAATCGTGATGGTTCACATCTAATACAAAGAATGATAAGCGTGATGGGTCACATGCAATACAAAGAGTGGTAATCGTGATAATTCACATCCAATACAAAGAATGATAATCGTGATGGTTCACATCCAATACAAAGAATGATAAGCTTGATGGTTCACATCTAATACAAAGAATGATAATCATGATGGTTCACATGGAATACAAAGAGTGGTAACCGTGATAATTCACATCCAATACAAATAATGATAATCGTGATGGTTCACATCTAATACAAAGAATGATAAGCATGATGGTTCACATGGAATACAAAGAGTGGTAACCGTGATAATTCACATCCAATACAAATAATGATAATCGTGATGGTTCACATCCAATACAAAGAATGATAAGCTTGATGGTTCACATGTAATACAAAGAGTGGTAATAGTGATAATTCACATCCAATACAAAGAATGATAATCGTGATGGTTCACATCTAATACAAAGAATGATAAGCATGATGGTTCACATGGAATACAAAGAGTGGTAACCGTGATAATTCACATCCAATACAAATAATGATAATCGTGATGGTTCACATCCAATGCAAAGAATGATAAGCGTGATGGTTCACATCTAATACAAAGAATGATAATCGTGATGGTTCACCTCCAATACAAAGAATGATAAGCTTGACGGTTCACATGTAATACAAAGGGTGGTAATAGTGATAATTCACATTCAATACAAAGAATGATAATCGTGATGGTTCACATCTAATACAAAGAGTGGTAATCGTGATAATTCACATCCAATACAAAGAATGATAATCGTGATGGTTCACATCTAATACAAAGAATGATAATCTTGATGGTTCACATCCAATACAAAGAATGATAAGCTTGATGGTTCACATGTAATACAAAGAGTAGTAATAGTGATAATTCACATCAAATACAAAGAATGATAATCGTGATGGTTCACATCTAATACAAAGAGTGGTAATCGTGATAATTCACATCCAATACAAAGAATGATAATCGTGATGGTTCACATCTAATACAAAGAATGATAATCTTGATGGTTCACATCCAATACAAAGAATGATAAGCTTGATGGTTCACATGTAATACAAAGAGTGGTAATAGTGATAATTCACATCCAATACAAAGAATGATAATCGTGATGGTTCACATGCAATACAAAGAGTGGTAATCGTGATAATTCACATCCAATACAAAGAATGATAGTCGTGATGGTTCACATCTAATACAAAGAGTGGTAATAGTGATAATTCACATCCAATACAAAGAAAGATAAGCTTGATGGTTCACATGTAATACAAAGAGTGGTAATCGTGATAATTCACATCCAATACAAAGAATGATAATCGTGATGGTTCACATCTAATACAAAGAATGATAATCGTGATGGTTCACATCCAATACAAAGAATGATAAGCTTGATGGTTCACATCCAATACAAAGAATGATAATCGTGATGGTTCACATCTAATACAAAGAATGATAAGCGTGATGGGTCACATGCAATACAAAGAATGATAATCGTGATGGTTCACATCCAATACAAAGAATGATAATCGTGATGGTTCACATCTAATACAAAGAACGATAAGCGTGATGGGTCACATGCAATACAAAGAGTGGTAATCGTGATAATTCACATCCAATACAAAGAATGATAATCGTGATGGTTCACATCCAATACAAAGAGTGGTAATCGTGATAATTCACATCCAATACAAAGAATGATAATCGTGATGGTTCACATCTAATACAAAGAATGATAATCGTGATGGTTCATATCCAATACAAAGAATGATAATCGTGATGGTTCACATGTAATCCAAAGAATGATAAGCGTGATGGGTCACATGCAATACAAAGAGTGGTAATCGTGATAATTCACATCCAATACAAAGAATGATAATCGTGATGGTTCACATCCAATACAAAGAATGATAAGCTTGATGGTTCACATGTAATACAAAGAGTGGTAATCGTGATAATTCACATCCAATACAAAGAATGATAATCGTGATGGTTCACATCCAATACAAAGAATGCTAAGCATGATGGTTCACATGCAATACAAAGAGTGGTAATCGTGATAATTCACATCTAATACAAAGAATGATAATCGTGATGGTTCACATCCAATACAAAGAGTGGTAATCGTGATAATTCACATCCAATACAAAGAATGATAATCGTGATGGTTCACATCTAATACAAAGAATGATAATCGTGATGGTTCACATCTAATACAAAGAGTGGTAATAGTGATAATTCACATCCAATACAAAGAATGATAAGCGTAATGGTTCACATGCAATACAAAGAGTGGTAATCGTGATAATTCACATCCAATACAAAGAATGATAATCGTGATGGTTCACATCCAATACAAAGAGTGGTAATCGTGATAATTCACATCCAATACAAAGAATGATAATCGTGATGGTTCACATCCAATACAAAGAATGATAATTGTGATGGTTCACATCTAATACAAAGAATGATAATCGTGATGGTTCACATTTAATACAAAGAATGATAAGCTTGATGGTTCACATTTAATACAAAGAATGATAAGCGTAATGGTTCACATGCAATACAAAGAGTGGTAATCGTGATAATTCACATCCAATACAAAGAGTGGTAATAGTGATAATTCACATCCAATACAAAGAATGATAAGCTTGATGGTTCACATGTAATACAAAGAGTGGTAATAGTGATAATTCACATCCAATAAAAAGAATGATAAGCGTAATGGTTCACATGCAATACAAAGAGTGGTAATCGTGATAATTCACATCCAATACAAAGAATGATAATCGTGATGGTTCACATCCAATACAAAGAGTGGTAATCGTGATAATTCACATCCAATACAAAGAATGATAATCGTGATGTTTCACATCCAATACAAAGAATGATAATCGTGATGGTTTACATCTAATACAAAGAATGATAATCGTGATGGTTCACATTTAATACAAAGAATGATAAGCGTAATGGTTCACATGCAATACAAAGAGTGGTAATCGTGATTATTCACATCCAATACAAAGAATGAGAATCGTGATGGTTCACATCCAATACAAAGAGTGATAATCGTGATAATTTACATCCAATACAAAGAATGATAATCGTGATGGTTCACATCCAATACAAAGAGTGGTAATCGTGATAATGCACATCCAATACAAAGAATGATAAGCGTAATGGTTCACATCCAATACAAAGAGTGGTAATCGTGATAATTCACATCCAATACAAAGAATGATAATCGTGATGGTTCACATCTAATACAAAGAATGATAATCGTGATGGTTCACATCTAATACAAAGAATGATAATCGTGATGGTTCACATTTAATACAAAGAATGATAAGCGTAATAGTTCACATGCAATACAAAGAGTGGTAATCGTGATAATTCACATCTAATACAAAGAATGATAATTTTGATGGTTCACATGCAATACAAAGAATGATAAGCGTGATGGTTCACATCTAATACAAAGAATGATAATCGTGATGGTTCACATGCAATACAAAGAGTGGTAATCGTGATAATTCACATCTAATACAAAGAATGATAATCGTGATGGTTTACATGCAATACAAAGAATGATAATCGTGATGGTTCACATGTAATACAAAGAATGATAATCGTGATGGTTCACATGCAATACAAAGAATGATAATCGTGATGGTTCACATCTAATACAAAGAATGATAATCGTGATGGTTCACATGCAATACAAAGAATGATAATCGTGATGGTTCACATGCAATACAAAGAATGATAATCGTGATGGTTCACATGCAATACAAAGAGTGGTAATCGTGATAATTCACATCTAATACAAAGAATGATAATCGTGATGGTTCACATGCAATACAAAGAATGATAATCGTGATGGTTCACATGTAATACAAAGAATGATAATCGTGATGGTTCACATGCAATACAAAGAATGATAATCGTGATGGTTCACATGCAATACAAAGAATGATAATCGTGATGGTTCACATGCAATACAAAGAATGATAATCGTGATGGTTTACATGCAATACAAAGAATGATAATCGTGATGGTTCACATGCAATACAAAGAATGATAATCGTGATGGTTCACATTTAATACAAAGAATGATAAGCGTAATGGTTCACATGCAATACAAAGAGTGGTAATCGTGATAATTCACATCCAATACAAAGAATGAGAATCGTGATGGTTCACATCCAATACAAAGAGTGATAATCGTGATAATTTACATCCAATACAAAGAATGATAATCGTGATGGTTCACATCCAATACAAAGAGTGGTAATCGTGATAATGCACATCCAATACAAAGAATGATAAGCGTAATGGTTCACATCCAATACAAAGAGTGGTAATCGTGATAATTCACATCCAATACAAAGAATGATAATCGTGATGGTTCACATCTAATACAAAGAATGATAATCGTGATGGTTCACATCTAATACAAAGAATGATAATCGTGATGGTTCACATTTAATACAAAGAATGATAAGCGTAATGGTTCACATGCAATACAAAGAGTGGTAATCGTGATAATTCACATCTAATACAAAGAATGATAATTTTGATGGTTCACATGCAATACAAAGAATGATAAGCGTGATGGTTCACATCTAATACAAAGAATGATAATCGTGATGGTTCACATGCAATACAAAGAGTGGTAATCGTGATAATTCACATCTAATACAAAGAATGATAATCGTGATGGTTCACATGCAATACAAAGAATGATAATCGTGATGGTTCACATGTAATACAAAGAATGATAATCGTGATGGTTCACATGCAATACAAAGAATGATAATTGTGATGGTTCACATCTAATACAAAGAATGATAATCGTGATGGTTCACATGCAATACAAAGAATGATAATCGTGATGGTTCACATGCAATACAAAGAATGATAATCGTGATGGTTCACATGCAATACAAAGAGTGGTAATCGTGATAATTCACATCTAATACAAAGAATGATAATCGTGATGGTTCACATGCAATACAAAGAATGATAATCATGATGGTTCACATCCAATACAAAGAATGATAATCATGATGGTTCACATGCAATACAAAGAATGATAATCGTGATGGTTCACATCCAATACAAAGAATGATAAGCGTGATGGTTCACATCCAATACAAAGAATGATAATCGTGATGGTTCACATTCAATACAAAGAATGATAATCGTGATGGTTCACATGCAATACAAAGAATGATAATCGTGATGGTTCACATCTAATACAAAGAATGATAATCGTGATGGTTCACATGCAATACAAAGAGTGGTAATCGTGATAATTCACATCTAATACAAAGAATGATAAGCGTAATGGTTCACATTTAATACAAAGAATGATAATCGTGATGGTTCACATTTAATACAAAGAATGATAAGCGTGATGGTTCACATCCAATACAAAGAATGATAATCGTGATGGTTCACATCCAATACAAAGAATGATAATCGTGATGGTTCACATCCAATACAAACAATGCTAAGCGTTGTGGTTTGTATCTAATATAAATAATGCTAGGTATTGTTGTTGAAATTCAATAAAAATAATGAAATTTAATTTAAAATGACTTGTACAAATTATGTAACAATTGTCGAGGTTATGATTAACAAGCCCTCTATTACATATAACCAGTACAAATAATAATAAACGTTGTGAGTTCCATCCAATACAAATAATGCTATGCTTTATTGTTCATATCCAGTACAAGTTATGCTAAATGTTGTGGTTCACATTCAGAACAAACTATGTTCGGTGTTTTGGTTCACATCTATATAAACGATGCTAAGTGTTTTGGTTCACATTCAGTTCAAACGATGCTAGTTGCTGTGGTTCATATACAATCAGTGCTAAGTTTTGTGGTTAAGATTTATTACAAACTATGCAAAGTGTTTTGTTTATTATTCAGTATAAAATATGTTAGGTGTTATAGTTCACATGCAATAGAAATCGAGTTCAATCTCTAAATTCTTCATCTCCTCAGTAATGTTTCTATTCTATATTAAATCACCGGGATAGAATACGTTTTTCAGGTTTGGTGATTTGAACCGGCATGTATACATGCTGAATGAAAAGATTATGTGACTTTTCTTTCATAACTGTGTGAGATTGCCGTAATTATGGTATCTTCGTTGGACGACGTAAACAGTAGATCCGTTGAGTTAATTATCCCAACTGAGTTTTTGAAGTAATTAATCTTATAAATACTTCGTATGAATTATAACTAGTTTTAACAATCGAATTGTAATAATGACAAACGGTTAAATTTGTTTTACGTTTATTTTCTCTACATGCTACATGGAGCCACATGAAAAAATAGTAAATAATAGGACAGCTAACTGTTATTTTGATATGTTTTAAATTATCCTATTATAAATTGTGTATGGGCAAGACAATCTAACTTATTAATAACAGTTTGATGTCGCAGTTCGTATTTACAGTTGAGCTAACTCTCCTGCAATATTCACTGCACAGTTTCTCAACAATAACGTTTAACTATCCCACCTCGGATTTACAGTCCAGCGGACTTGCCTGTAATACCCACTACATCGTTTCTCAACAGTATCCCACCTTGCGTTTATAGGCCAGTTGACTCCCATAGCACAGTTTCTTCTTAACAGTGACATTGAGCCGTTGCAACTGGGATATACTGTCCTGCTAATCTCCTCTAACATCCATACACATTTTCTAACAATGACGTTTAGATGTTCTACCTATCTACATTTACACATCTAACCTCATAGTATACTCTGTAGAATGTTTTAACTTAGATTATCAGTGCTGGTGACTCGCCTGTGATGTACTCTGCATAGTTTGCACGATTGGATTTGGATAGCCCACCACTGAATTATACTCATATGTTGTAGCATTACTCATATGTTGCTCCTGCTCCATCACAATGACATTCATGTGCCCCACCTCGTATTTACGGTATTTTCACTTGCCTGTAATATTCACTAGGCCTACATATTTCCTCAACAATGACGTTTAAATATTCATGACGGGTTTTCAGTTCAGATATATCGTATAATGCCTCTTGCCTAGATTTTCAAGTAATAGGTGCAGTTTCGAGACACACACACGTCAATACATCATGCACCTATATCGTACAGTTTACTACTTCGTTGTCTGTAGGCAGGGGAAATCTGTGTCGTCATTCCAGTGGATCTGTCTCAGTTGACATCCCACACACACGTCAATCGTACAGTTTACTACTTCGTTGTCTGTAGGCAGGGGAAATCTGTGTCGTCATTCCAGTGGATCTGTCTCAGTTGACATCCCACACACACGTCAATACATCATGCACCTACATCGTACAGTTTACTACTTCGTTGTCTGTAGGCAGGGGAAATCTGTGTCGTCATTCCAGTGGATCTCTCAGTTGACATCCCACACACACGTCAATACATCATGCACCTATATCGTACAGTTTACTACTTCGTTTCCTTACTGTTTTAGTGTAAATACACATCTATATTCAGCTTTAAAAAATGACAACTTTTTAACTATATAGTTATGTCGAATGCAACCTATCTATTTAATGTTCAGGAATTAATTCAGCCTATGAGGATTAAACAAATAAAATTTACCTGAGAATGTCTGAAGATCTAGTCATACGAATGAAAATTTTTGAAATGAAAACTCTTATGTCATAAAATCGTGTCTTAAAATAATTCATTCAAATTTAGTAACTGTACGAAATATTATATATACGTGGTGGAAACGGAGATTAGTAAATACTTATTACAAAAAATGTGTGGGTTGACAATAAATAACTAATTCATATAACCATAATATTTTTAGAACGATGTGAAATTTACTTTTGTAGCATTATGTAAAAAAAAAAAAAAAAAACACACACACACACACACACATCCGAACAAATGCCGATTACACCGCCGACGGCTACGCCGGTCGAGTCGGAAGAGAATAGATCGACGGTATCCGGCAGCGTCGGTTCAACATCCTCCACGAAACGTAGTCTCGAACATTTCGAAAAAGTCGAGAATATCGATGGAAAAAGTTGAAAATTTTGAGAAAGGTTTTCGAGAAGAGTTCACACACACACACTCACGCACGCACGCACGCACGCACGCGCACACACGCACGCACGCGCACACGCGCGCGCACGCGCACACACACACACACACACACACACACACACACACACACACACACACACACACCCATACACGTACAGGGGTATTGACTCACCCCCCAACCCACACACGTACAGGGGTATTGACCCACCCACCCACCCATACACGTACAGGGGTATTGACCCACCCACCCACCCATACACGTACGGTGGTATTGACAGGTAAGTTTAGCTTTCATAGGCCGTGCTATCTCTTTTGAATAATAAAGCAATTATTCAACTGACAAATTTAGCTTACAAGAGGACGGGGTTTATTGCACTAGAATTATTTTATTTTTAACATTATTTTACCTTAAGTGACAATGACTGAAAAACCAATTTTTATATTTTCTTTCATTAATTTTGATGTGGTGTAGCTCTCTACAAAACAGTATAAAAATATTCAAATATGTCATACATTATTTATATATATATATATATATATATATATATATATATATATATATATATATATATATATATATATAACTGTCCTCTGACGTAAACTGCCCTCTGCAATCGTAATTGTAATGTGTCCATTTTAAATATCGAACAAAAAAAGTAAACCCAGAAAAATAATAAACCGAACAGTGTTTTTAAAACGCTTGAACATAAATAACATCAGTTAAAAAAAATGTGGACGCCAAGGAGCTTTATGTAATTTACAGCTGTATATTATTAAAACAGCTGTAAATAACATAAGCCCTTTGTGTACCGTCAAGAAAGTTTTTGGTAATACTTGGTACCTTTGCGTGGTCCAGCTGTGCATGGAAGCGCATAACAACTTGCGTGCCAAACTGCAATATTTAACGGACGCAAGGAATCATAAAGTGAAACAAAAGCCACAATTACGAATACAAAATATGATTAACACATTTTTACCGCTAGAAGAAAACCGGTATTTTAATGATAATACTGTTTCTGAAATATATAAAAGACAGAAATGTAAAAAAGATAAATCCAAACGGGACATGATTAAAAGAGTTTTTTTAATTTGGAAGGGACTAACTGATTAGGAGCCGGAATGGAAATTAGAAAGGCTTTAAAAAATAAATGTGAACGGATATGGTAATAAAAATATTAGATAAATAAAATACATCATATGGAGATATATTTGTCAGTTTTAATGAAGGAGCGCCAATTGAATAT
>JAQJVL010000330.1:182500-327312 GCA_035578905.1 Stictocephala bisonia | reverse complement strand
ATTTATTATAGTGTAAAGACCGCCATCTTTTTACATTTTATATAGTATAACGGGGAAAAGGATAGGAGTGTATTTTATATAGTATGATGTGGGAAAGACCGCCATCTTGAAAAAATTGCATTTTATATAGTGTAAACGAGGGAATTTGAGGGAAATGTGAGAAGGGGAATTACCACCAGGGACTTCCCTTCCGAAGGCGCCATGTTTCCGAATGGATGCGCTAAGTTTTGCCACCAGGTGCGCTGTGACATTTGTTATAGTGCATATACGAAATATTGCATTTGTTATAGTGTATATATGAAATAATCCACAGAGTAGCCTGTCCCCGCGCATGCGCACCAGACCAGCAGCCGACGCGTATATCGTAGGCTAAGAGCGTACGAAGGTAGCCGACGGTAATAATCGAAGTTTAAAAGTGTATTTATTATAGTGTAAAGACCGCCATCTTTTTACATTTTATATAGTATAACGGGGAAAAGGATAGGAGTGTATTTTATATAGTATAACAAGGTTAACAGTGAATTTTATATAGTATAACATGGAAAAAGTTAGGTTAAGACTGAATTTTATATAGTATAACATGGTTAACAGTGAATTTTATATAGTATAACACGAAAAAAGTTAGTGTATTTTATATAGTATAACAAGGTAAACATTGAATTTTATATAGTATAACACGGAAAAAGTTAGGTTAACAGCGAATTTTATATAGTATGATGTGGGAATTTGGAGGGAAATTTAGGAATTTGAGGGAAATTTTTGGGAGGGAGGGGGGAGGTTGGTACCACTGCGCCGCCATCTTGGACAAGTCACGTGACCGCTCTCGACCAATCAGAGGCCAGAAAAGTGAGCCTCGCTCCATCAGTATTTCACTACTCATTTGTTTAAATAAAGAAAATTTACAGATACAGCTTAAAAAGACATAGAGCGTTAGATATATGCGTCTATGTACAATTATTACACAGAAATTATAGGAAAATAAAAAAAAAACTTTAATCACTTTTTTACAAATCTATTCATCTCTGTCAATTTATAGAATGGATTGGATACTCGATAGCCAAGGCTTGCGAGGGTCGTAGACAGAACACTGTTTGTATTGCGCTATGTTTAGCCCGGTTAGTGCGTGTGAGGTTTACATACACGACGACATCTTCACTATTAGCGGAGTCCCAACACCACCAAAACGTCTATGTTCAGAGCCCTGGTCGTCGGCTAGTCAAGGCTTGCCAGGGTCGTGGACATTACACTGTTTGTATTGCGCTATGTTTAGCCCGACTAGTGCGAGTGAGGTTTACATACTCACGACGTCATCTTCACTGTTTGTTAGCGGAGTCCCAACACCACCAAAACGTCTATGTTCAGTGCCCTGGTCGTCGGCTAGTCAAGGCTTGCCGGGGTCGTGGAACTTACACTGTTTGTATTGCGCTATGTTTAGCCCGGTTAGTGCGGGTGAGGTTTACATACACACGACGTCATCTTCACTGTTTGTTAGCGAGGTCCCAACACTACCAAGACGTCTATGTGCAGAGCCCTGGTCGTCGGCTAGTCAAGGCTTGCCGGGGTCGTGGACAGTACACTGTTTGTATTGCGCTATGTTTAGCCCGGTTAGTGCGTGTGAGGTTTACATACACGACGACATCTTCACTATTAGTTAGCGGAGTCCCAACACCACCAAGACGTCTATGTTCAGAGCCCTGGTCGTCGGCTAGTCAAGGCTTGTCGGGGTCGTGGACATAACACTGTTTGTATTGCGCTATGTTTAGCCCGGTTAGTGCGTGTGAGGTTTACATACACGACGACATCTTCACTGTTTGTTAGCGGAGTCCCAACACCACCAAGACGTCTATGTTCAGAGCCCTGGTCGTTGGCTAGTCAAGGCTTGCCGGGGTCGTGGACAGTACACTGTTTGTATTGCGCTATGTATAGCCCGGCTAGTGCGTGTGAGGTTTACATACACGACGACATCTTCACTGTTTGTTAGCGGAGTCCCAACACCACCAAGACGTCTATGTTCAGAGCCCTGGTCGTTGGCTAGTCAAGGCTTGCCGGGGTCGTGGACAGTACACTGTTTGTATTGCGCTATGTATAGCCCGGCTAGTGCGTGTGAGGTTTACATACACACGACGTCATCTTCACTGTTTGTTAGCGGAGTCCCAACACCACCAAAACGTCTATCTTCAGAGCCCTGGTCGTCGGCTAGTCAAGGCTTGCCAGGGTCGTGGACATTACACTGTTTGTATTGCGCTATGTTTAGCCCGACTAGTGCGGGTGAGGTTTACATACACACGACGTCATCTTCACTGTTTGTTAGCGAAGTCCCAACACCACCAAAACGCCTATGTTCAGAGCCCTGGTCGTCGGCTAGTCAAGGCTTGCCAGGGTCGTGGACATTACACTGTTTGTATTGCGCTATGTTTAGCCCGACTAGTGCGGGTGAGGTTTACACACACGATGACATCTTCACTGTTTGTTAGCGGAGTCCCAACACCACCAACACGTGTTACGGTAATTATAAACACGACTATGTTTAGTACCTCTGGACGTGCCAATACTAGCAAACACTCGTTTCACGAAATTCCCCATAACTTACGACCCACTATGAAAATGATAATACTGTTATTGCTCTGGTGTGTCAAAGCTGCCATTATGAATTGCTATTTTGATTGTGGTATTTATTTTAATTTATTTAAAAAAATCATATACCTCTAATACACGGGTATGTGATAATAGCTATTTTTTCCACCTTTGCAAGGAAACATTCAGATCTAGATATTTAGAAGGCTAACTAATCTTGGAAAAAAATATAAATAACATTCACACGTAAACCATATACAATTTTAAAAGTTCCAATCGCGTCTGAATACCAAAAGACATCACTTTTGAATTAAGGTATTAAATGACGCAATTCTCCCAATTCACATACAGTGATTGTTCCACATAAATAATTAGGGTCAGCAAAGAGGGTAAAAAAATTTCCATCATTACGTAATGTAATGCTGAAAGCTACTTTATGCCACTTTTTTGTACATTCAAATGAAAAGACCAAAACAACAAAATTAGAAAGGCAATACTTAATAGTACAGGGATCTGCAATGAGAATGTCTCAGAAATCTGCCCACATTACGAGTGACTTTATCAAAGATTGATTACAAGAGCACTCTGTACAACGGTAAACCATTGGTAAATTAATTTTGTTATTTCATACCTATCACATAACTGTTTTTATTCTTTATGCCCGAGATAATTATATCATTCGTATATTTCTCCCAAGTCACACCCGTTTCTTCAAACATTTGACATGTTTTTCCATGCCTTAATTTTTAAATTGTTTCAGAGAAGAGTGTAAAAATTTATGCTAAATCATTTTAAAGCAAGAGGAAAAGACCAAGAATGTTAGGCAAATTGGAAGGGTGCTGTTTGGAGAGTTGTTCTGCATGGCTTGTGATAAGCTTCTACTCCTTTATATAGTATATCTCGTGTTAGAGGTGCCGGGGTGGTCCCTGTATATGACTACAATTCCTGCCCATGCTTATATCCGAATGTTGTAGAACTAATGGAAGGCTTAACTCAGTAACATTTTGATGGGGAATGTAGCCTTAACAGTGGTAAAACCACATCTTTAACTGAGTAACCAAATCAGTTAAAGATAATTCGTGAAGAAGATACGTAAATATCTACTCTTGATTTCTTTAGTTGCAAATGTTCGAGAGTCTCTAGGTCTTCACAAAATGAACGAGAAAAAAAGCACACACCTACAAAGGTTTAAATAATGTTTCTATAATCCCAAACGTTACTAGACCTACCTAGGGTCCTCAGCGAAAGAGAACAAAGTGGGGGGGGGAGAACTTTTAAAATGTAAATTTCGTAAAAGCAAAATAAGAAAACACAAAAAAGACTAAATAAATCAATATATAAATATGTCTTAACTTCTCCAATATTTATATTTGTCGTATGGCTTTCAAAGCAAGCTACCAAACTAAAAGAAGTATAAAGTAGGCTACTTGTGTCCTAGAGATTAAATATTTATCTCCCGTCACAGACCTAAATCCAGGGTTTGTAACCATTCAACACCTGCTTCTCCGTTTGAATGAAGACCAGCTAATCTGCTCTGAAGAGAACGCAATGGACAATCATTAAATATGTGATCCATATACTTGAATTAGTAAAGCGTAGATCAAAGAGAGCCTTGAAGGTAAACTCAAAATTAGTGGCAGAAAAGAAAAACAACAAACTCAATGAATAGATTTAATATTAATCTTGCTGAAAGCGTTGTTTAATGTAACAGGAACGTTAAGGACAGCAACGTCTGCAGGAAGTGAAAGGAGATTGATAAGAAGGAATTACAACCTTCTACGTGTTTTCTTCTATTTTATAATACTAGATCCCATTCAAGTAGATGATTTCAATGATGAGGCTAGTATTCTTAATAGAAATGATGATATGAATCATTCAAATTTTGAAATAAATCAGCTGCAGGTGTGTTAGAAGAGTGAACTACTTCCACTTTACTAGCCACTCATCATGGTTGCTGAAGTGTTACGTCATTAGATAGTATCTCCATACATCGTTTTGTGTTAAAAATATAAAATAATATAGAATGTTCATTTAATTTTGCTGCGTAATTTTATTTAAAAAAATATATATATCACTTGGCACCAAATCATCTAATTGATTTTTATGTGAAAGTGAAGTGAATTGTCTCTATGAGCGATTAACCTGGGTCGTTAAATAAACTGGTTTTATGGAAGACGTAACGCAACGAACATAAAAACAAACGAAAGCTCCCAGGTTTAAAGTCATAAACAGATAGGAATGTTAGTTTATGTATTTGAGTTTTCTTTCATTAACAATTTTACTTTATTTTATTTCCAACGGTACAAAGCCATTTTCAAATTACATTCTACATATGTAAATAATCTGACAAGATATTGTCCTTAATAAAAAAAAATATAGTACTGAACTTAGCAATAAGCAAAGTATACATGCAAAGTGATGGTAAATTATCTAATATTCCTGGTAAGAAGCACATGCTAAATTACATTTGATTTGATAAATATCATTCCAATTGCAGAACATTTTTATAACAACAGCCAAAAACTCAACATAGGTAGAGGTTTATCGGAGTCCATCACTGAAACGGGACCTTGACCTTGAGTCATATTGCGATAACATTTCTAAGGACCGAACACACTGGATTGTTGGGGACATAAATTGTTGTATATTGCCAGAAACTCAAGACGCGTTATCTCAACGTTATCTAGATGTTCTTTATGGGGCTGGTTTTACTAGCTGTATTAACGGTCCAACTAGGGTTACAGCACACTCGCAGAGTTGCATTGATCATTTGTTAATTAATATTGCAAATTTAAGTAGATTTAAGTCAGCTATTATTAAATCGGAACTAACAGATCATTTCTTTATTGTTGGAGGGTATGAAACTAACCAAAAATTTCCACTAGAAAATATTAGACAAGCAACTTCGTTCGTAGATGAGACCCGAGCTAGTGAGCTCATTTCCGATTTTGACTGGTCGGTAGTTACTAGACTGACGGGAGTTAACGAATGTTGTGAGGTATTTATTGAATCAATTCACAATATTATAATGGAATCAACTAAAAAAAAAAAAAAAGATAATTGGCTTCGAATGAAATCAAAATTAAACCATGGATCACTTCCGGTCTTCTTAAATCAATCAGGCAGCGAGACAAGTTAAGTAGGCAGTTAAAAAAACAACCATTCAACGTAGTACTAAAAAATCAGTTCATACAACGTAGAAATACATTGAATCGTCCAATTAAATCTACAAAGGAAAATTACTATAGAGAACAAATTAATGACTGTAAAGATAATAGTAAAAAACCTTGCAAACAAATAAGTGAAATTACTGGGAAAGGGAAAAAGAAGGATAGGTTTCCAATTGAGAATTTTGCGCCGAAGGACAGTGTGGAGGTTGCTGACCTTTTTAATGAGTGGGAGTCGGTGCTAAACTTGCTAGTGCGATCCCCCCTGTGGTCGACGAGGTGGTCAGGGATGTAGATCATAGGGTGGACTCCTTCTTCCAGCTGGTTCCTATCACTGAGAATGATTTAGAACGATGTATAATGAGCGTTAAAGGTGGTTCTGCACCGGGTTTGGATGGCATACCCTCTAGTATTTTTAAGAAGAATTTCCAAAAGCTAAAAATTCCTATTAGACACATAATTAACAGTAGTATCATGCAAGGAATCTATCCAGATCAGTTCAAAATAGGTAAAGTCTTTCCAATCTTTAAAAATGGGCCTAAACATTTATGTGTCAGTTACAGACCAATCACTCTAGCCAACGCTCTAGCTAAGATACTCGAGAAATGTGTAAAAGAACAGGTCGCTACATATTTAAAAAATGGAAACTTTCTTTTTAAAAACCAGTTTGGCTTCAGAAATGATAAAAATATTAATGACAACCTTTTTAGTCTTACAAATAAAATCCACGACATTATTGGCCGGAATAAAAAACCACTTTTAGTTTTTATTGATTTAGCTAAAGCATTCGACACAATTGATCGCCCATTACTAGTAAAAAAACTTGAACTCATTGGCTTTCATGGGGTTACATTAGATTGGTTCAAGAATTACCTGACTGATAGATACCAATTAGTTTCGATTATGGGGAAAAATAGTTGCAATAGAAAAATTGATTATGGAGTAATTCAAGGCAGCACACTTGGGCCTCTCCTGTTCTTAATTTACATTAATAACTTGGGAAAAGTAAATCTATATAATGGTCAACTGTTCCTATACGCCGATGACACGGCTTTGTTGTTTGAAGGAGCCAGCTGGGAGGAGGTTTTCGGCTCTGCTGAGCGTGGCTTGCTTACTGTCAAGCGATGGTTTGATCAGAATCGACTCACTGTAAATTTACAGAAGACAAAGTGCTTGCCAATCTCTTTAAGGGCTGATCGTGATCCGATAAACATTAATTTGCATCTTCATACATGTGGTGGTGGCCTTAATGGATGTGTGTCTTGTGAGGTTGTAGAATGTGTGAGTGAGTTTAAGTATCTCGGTATCGTGTTTGATATGCGCTTAAAATGGGTACCGCACATACAACAGCTTAGGAACAAATTAAGAAAGTTAATATTTATGTTTTCAGTGCTCAGTAAAATCTTAATGCATGATCTGATTAGAAACGTTTATTGCGCCTATGTACAATCACTACTTTAATATGGCGTAATAGCGTGGGGTGGTACATACAAATCGTCTTTATGTGCTTTGGAAACGACACAGAAAGCAATTATTAAAACAGCTCTCCGCAAAAGTAGGAGATATTCAACAGATCTTTTGTTCAATGAATTTAAAGTCTTTTCCCTTGCACAACTGTATGTTAGAGTAATGGCTATATATATTTTCAAAACCCCAACCGTAGTTAATAGACTTGAAATCCACAGCCATTTTACGAGAACGTCAATAAACCTTAGAATCGCGGTACCGAAAATTACAAAATCAATAAACAAAACAAATCCTTCTTATAATGCTAATGTTTTATACCTGAATTTACCCAACCATATCAGAGCTCCAGCTCCATGCTCAATAGGTACATTCAAAAAATGTGTGAACAAATGGCTTGTTGAGGTAGGAAGGGAAAATATATACAATCTATTAATATCTATGTACACTGAATAACGTTAAATATCTAGTTGTGTCGCCATATACAGGTTTTTTTCTGGGTTTATAAATGTCAAACTTTAACTTATGTTGGTGCTTGAAAGGCGGAGGGGGGGGGGTGAATGTTGTCTGTTTTGTGTGTATGTTGGTGTGCGTGTGCATGCGTGCGTGCGTTTATTTATTCATTTATTTTTTGTTATTTATTGATTTATTAATTTTTTTAGTGTGGGGTGAGGTATGTGTGAGGTGTGAGTGTATGCGTGTGAGGTTTGATTGTGCGTGTGTGGTTTTTAAAGTGCGTTTGTGGTATGATTGTGCGTGAGAGGATGTATGTGTGTGTGCATGTGCTGTGTGTTTTGGTTGGTGTGTGTGATATACAGTCACTGTGCTTGCGCCCATTATTTATGCTAGGTGTGTGCGTATATGAAGGTCATGTCAGATAGTGTATTTAATTTGTGTATTCTAAACGTGATGTGTGTGAGGAGGAGTCGGGTGCGTCTCTCTTAGGTATGTGTGATCTTTCATGTAGGTGTGTATGCTGTAGTGTATGAATTTGTAATGCTTTGTGTATCAATATTGTGTAATTATGGGCGTGGGCAAGTGTCTGAAATGTGAAATGTGTCCAGGTTTTAGGTCAGGTTTTTATTGTAGTTTTTTTAGCGGATTACAGTACTCTTTATTATTATTATTATTAGTTTTTATTTTAATTTTATTTGCTGTGGCTTCTAATGTTACGAAATTTAGTTTATAAAAGTATCTTTGTAATTTTGTAATTTAAGTAATAATTGTTATGAAACTTAAGTTTATTTATATACGTTTTTATTTTTTATTTGTTTACATAATAGTAACATTTTAATTTTATTTTACGTCTGGCTGGTAGTGGACCGTTCCCCTCCCACAGGCATGTGCCCATGAGGGGAACTATTTCCACCATTTATATAATCTTTATATTGTAATTGATGTTTTTGTGAATAAAAATGCTTATCTATCTATCTAAAAAAAAAGTTAAATTATGAATAAATAGTTACAATGAAGCGCTTTTAATTAAACGAATGTTAACAATCCTTAATGACCTGGCAAGTGGTTTGTTTGGCCGTGGTTAATCTAGGGAAATAGATTTAAATGTAAAAATCAAATAAACATGCAAAATTATCGGAAATAAAATAATACAAGTCGTGCATATATTAGAATTAAGTTGCTCGCAGTCAAGATTACAATCCATTTCTTAGTGTCATTCTAAAAGAGGTTTGTAATATCTTACATACATTTGTTAAATATATACAACTGTTTTTGTATTTTTTTGCTTTGAGTTTTCAAATGTGTTTGTGGATATCAAGAAAGTACATTGTGGATTTCAAATCATTTATTAGGTATTCAACATTGAAAGATAGGGAAGCAAAGTTTAATTTCGTTCTGAGGATTAGTTATAAGTGAATATTCATTTTTGCATGTCTATTTGGATTGAAATTAGTTTTGCAAATATTTACTGCGATAGGCCTAATATCCCGTTAAAATCGTGGTCCAAACAGTTATCAGTTTCATTGTTGTCAGCTAAAATGCAATAATAAAAAGAAAAACACATGACATTTCAACAATGCTCTGTTATATAAAGTTCTTTTATACTTCATCAGTTACGATTCCTTCAGTGTTAAGGAATCGTAAAGATCTTATTTACTGTTAGTCCAGCATCCGTCAAAAGCTATAACATACAAATGATATGTGCATAAAATGATTACAACCTCCGTTCATGTGGTTTGTCAAGTTAAACAACGTGTTGTAAGAAATTCATTGATTCAAACTTTGTATAGTTTTTATTCATGAGTCAAACATTTGGAAGTCAATAAGAATGTTCTTAGTGTTGTAATGGACAGAAACCTTAAACCATCCATATGTTTATAAGTTTCAATATAAGAGAAAATTAAATGTGTGAATACCTCAAGGATCGTCTACAGTACTCAAAGATTTAGCGTGATTCGTCTTGTAATTTTATTTGTTGAGGATCGTTTAAATCGTTCACATAGCATATTGTTTTTTAAGGGTCTGCAGAGTAGTTGACATAAGGCTTTACATCCCACAACAGCAATACTAAATGTGGTACAGTATTGTGCCTTAACGATTTGTCGGAATATTAAAATCTGTACATAGTTTGTAAAAGCGTAAATGTCATTAGTGGGTCCACATATAAACATTTCGATTGTTGTTTTGTATTTTCATTAAAGTTATAAACCAATAAACTAAAATTCCCTGTTTTCATTTTATGAAAATAAAAAAGTGGACCCACTAATAACTGAACTCATTCAAACTATGTAAACATTTTAATTTTCCGACAAACCGTTAAGCCATAGTTGGCTACTGTACCACATTTTACATTGCTGTTATGGAATGTAAATCCAATATGGCAACTATGAAAAGAAACAATTAATTTATCAACTCTTTATGGGTGGATAAACCTAGAAAATATGTAATATTTGAATTTTAGATCAGTGAAAGTTCTTGAAACAAAATAATGTTTAAAACGTTTAAAATGAGAAAAACATCACATTTTGATTCCCATTATTTTTATTTATCCGTCATCATATAAATAATTCAACTACACGTGATACTTCATTTGTAATTAATAAAATTAAAAGTATATTTGTCAGCATTTTCAACATATTTCAAAAGCTAATTACGAAATAATTAGGTAATTAAGGAAGTAATTAAGTATAATTACTGAGAACATTTTCTATTTACCTTTGGAAATATGTTGAAAATGCTGACAAAAATACTTTTAATTTTATTACGACATGTGTGCTTGATTGGACCTTTTAATCCTACTTCAATCAGATCCAGTTTAGCACCCCATAGTGATGTTCCAGTATCATGTCTCCGTGAAACCGTGAAAGCCGCTGCTCTAAATAGAACAAACGAGCGAGTGGTTTGTACAGCGAATGAAATGACAAACAAACCCAGTGTAAACGTTGAGTTTCGTCATCTATTCTGGTCGACCGAAGAGTGACGGCAGTAAATGCATGGTGATAATTTCGGTATCGGCGTCGCGACGGTAAACAGAAGAGAGCGAGGTGGCGCCGTCGGTGTTTAGACGCTGGGACAGTTCGGGCGCCACTGCCACCGGCTACCGGTAGCCGCTTCTACCCTTCATCTCGGCCTGGACCAATGTAGAACGGTCAAACTGATCAAGTCCAACGTGTAATGGAGATTGATGATTGTTTAATGTATATTAATGTGGTATTAAAATATTTGTGACATACATAGTTTTAATTATAAAAATTAGTTAAGATGAAAACACCAGCAAATTGAGAAAACCAAACAGCATTGAACATTAATCGTTTAATCAATAATTTATCATATTTAAATCATTAAGGTAACATCAGTGAATCAATACCTTTTTTCTTGATTTGAGAACATTTAACTTTGGTCTCATGGAAAATGGTTTCGTGTTGACCAGAACTCATTCTGGAAATCACGAGAATTTCTTATCACTCTAGCCCCCATCTCTTAATGTTGAACTTTATAACAGGAATTTATGAAGAATACTAAATGTTGTTTCGTGTGAATTGTTTACAAGAAATGAAGGCATTGACAAGTAGACTTATACAAAAGAAAATTTCAAATTTTGAATAATTGTTTTTTAATTTAATATATCAGCTAAAATAAAGCCAAAAAGGATACAACAAAATGGAGGAAAAAACTAAATCGATAAAGATAAATGGATTAAAAGGAAGAATATAAAGTTTAGGAGACTGAAACAACAAGACTAATGAAAAGTGGAGAAATTTAATGTAATGAAAATGAAAATTATGAGAGTAAGTAGGAATATGCATAATTGTAAAAGAACATTATTACTTTATTCTTAATATTCCCATCGTAGAGATAAAGGTTTCGAATGAGTGGCATTAGTGTACATGACTACATTGTCAATAGATCCTTATAAAGTTTGATCACAACTCGGATACTCCAGAGTTCTTTAGTTGTATCCATGCCTACAGCAACAATTCAAAGGACTCTGTAACAAACAAAACCTATCACAGCAACTTGTCACAAAATTTCAATTGTTAATTGATAAGGACAAGATGTAACACTCTACACACAGGAGAAATAAATTTATTTATTTATTTGCTCAATGGGTTCACCATTTATACAGCCATTTACATAAACAGAATATATTAATATAAATAATAGTTTACACAAAAATAAGTCCATCAACAAGTAATCATAACACTAACAAAAATAGATTATTAGTTTGTGTTTATAGGAGTGGAAGAAATGAATGAAAAATTGAATATGTTTTTGCAGAAGGAACCATGTGGAAGAACTCGGAAGTCCTAAGAATTACATCCCAAATATAATATCAAGGAAGAATTTAGAAAATACTTTTAGACGGAAAAACGTTAGAGGAGAAATGATGGATTTGTATTGTGAGATGAAGGACAATGAGGTTGAAATAGGAAGAAGAATGTTGGAGATTACTACATTTTATTTCAGCACCCTCTTTCCATACAAACTGGATATAAGTCCTTGAAACCCAATAAAATATATGTTAAAAACTGCTCACCAACAGTCTTACCTTGCAAATCCACATCAGCAGTCCAGTCCATGACTAGAAAATCGATGCTACATATCTCGAATAGAAGATATGATGCAGTTTTTGAAAAACTTTTTAGTAAATGTCCTTTTAGTAAATGGTATAAAACTTGTTCTTTTATCTCAAAAATACTTGTTAGAAATACTATTACCACATCTTCAGTGACCTGCTACCTGTATCGTTCTGTGGCCAGTTGGGCGAAGGTGACTTAAATTAGTGGTGCGCAAATTGTATAGGTCTGTGGCCAGTTGGGCGAAGGTGACATAAATCAGTGATCTGCAAATTGGATCGGCCTGTGGGCAGATGGATGAAAGTGGCAAAAATCAGTGATCTGCTTCTTGTATCGTTCTGTGGGCTGTTGGGCGAAAGTGACATAAATCATTGATCTGCAAATTAGATCGGTCTGTGGGTGGATGGACGAAAGTGATATAAATCAGTGATTTGCAAATTGTATCGGCATGTGGGCAGATGGACGGAAGAGGAAAAAATCAGTGATCTGCTTCTTGTATCAGCCTGTGGCCAGTTGGGCGAAGGTGACTTAAATCAGTGATCTGCAAATTGGATCGGTCTGTGGCCAGTTAGGCGTTAGTGACAAAAATCAGTGATATGCATCTTGTGTTGGCCTGTAGCCAGTTGGTTGATGGTGACATATATCAGTAATCTGCAACCTCTATCGTCCTGTATCAAGTTGGGTGACGGAGTCAGTGATTGGGTGTATGTCAGTGATCTGCTCCTTTTTTCTGCATGTAAATTGAGGGATGGTGCCATATTTCAGTGATAAACTCCCTGAACCGGTCTGTGGTTATCTGGGTAATAGTGCCATTCCTCAGTGACCAGCTTCTTGTGTCGGTCGGTTGCCCCTCGAGTCTCGGTGCTATATTATCAATGACCTGCTACCTAGTGTCGGTCGTTGGTCAGTCATGTGTCAGTGGTATACGTCAGTGACCTGCTACCTAGTGTCGGTCGTTGGTCAGTCATGTGTCGGTGGTATACGTCAGTGACCTGCTACCTAGTGTCGGTCGTTGGTCAGTCATGTGTCAGTGCTATACGTCAGTGACCTGCTACCTTGTGTCGGTCGTTGGTAAGTTGTGTGTCGGTGCTATACGTCAGTGGCCTGCTACCTCGTGTCGGTCGTTGGTCATTCAAGTGTCGGTGCTATACATCAGTGATCTGCTACCTTGTGTCGGTCGGTAGTCAGTCTGGTAACGGTGCCATACATTGGTGTATTACGAGATGGTGCCAGGGCCTTGACAGAAGTGACACGCCGAGAGCACACATCTGGCTGTCGTCTGTCCATCCGGTCACACGCGGGTAAACACGCCTTGTCACTCAACGTTGCCTCATCGTTGGACAATCGTCAAGTCCGGCGTCGATCGGTCACAGAGACACTTCAGCTCCGGACGTGAGGACAGTTTGCGGTATACATTCTATCGGATAATCCTAATAGAAACAGAGGGCTTCGTTTACAAGATGAATTAGGTGTTACTTTTGTTATTTTTTCGGAGGCCTCGTCATAAATATTGAGGACAAATTAAAATACTATTCAAAATGACAATGTTATACAAATATGCTGTCATGAAACTGCCTTGATACATAAAAATATAAGACATTTTTCAATATTATTCAATATATTTATCTTCAATATATTATACGTGACTTCATTATTATATTATACACCTATATTATCATTATCAGTAATTTCTTCGATTAAATTTTTTCGATTAACAATCGATTAATCGATAGTTCTTAAAAATTTGTTCTTACTTTTCAGCGAGACGCGGTTTCTCGACCAACATCCCATCCCAAAGTGTCTAACGGGCGCAAAGAAGTATAACTTCAATAGTCGTCGAATTCCAAAAATAACAGCCTTTTGTATAAGAAAAGTAATCAAACTGTTTATCAAACTGATAATCAAAAGTTTATCAGGGTTTTTAACTGTGATCGATTTTTAAGAATGTAGATTCTAATCATCCGTGTAGGCGTTCAGTTGCAATTATTCTCGTAAAAAAATTACGATCATGTCTTAGTAAATAGATAATTAATTAATTTTTTCTATAAAATATTTTGTGTAATGAGCAATACGGGTTTGCTAAAGGAAGAGTCACCGGTGTAAATACTGCACGGGATGAGAAATAAGTATAGTGGAAGTATTTTTGGATTTATAGAAGGCGATCGATAGCTATATTTTGAGTGCCTTTACCGGACTGGATCCCATATTATTACTGTACGTGTATAGGTGGGTGGGAGAGTCATCAGCACCTGTATGTGTAAGGGTGTGTGGGAGGTTCAATACCATTGCACGTGTATAGTGGATGGGAGGGTCTTAGAACTATACGTGAATAGATGTGTGAGAGGATCATCAGCACTGTACTTGTATAGGTGGGTCTTTATTGCGTAGGGATGGGGGCTCTCTGTAATGTATTAAATCATATTTTCAATGTAGAATCAAACTATTAATAGTTAATAATAATGTTCACTCAGGAAATGTGTTGTTAATATTCCTCGGACTTTAGGGCCAAACCTTTTAATAATTTAGATGAAAAATATTTAAGAAATATTAAATGAACGACTTTGACCTCCGTATAGTAAGGAGACTAAATACCTTACTATACGGAAGGAGAGATAATCGTTGACCGTAGTATCTCATGCACATCACATATTGATGGCCTTGTTCTAAACTGTAATCACTATTGTTTCTCTTGAGGAGATTCGCAAATTACAGATGCGCCTTTATTACGAGCTCAATATACAGATCTCTAATAGAGCTAAATTTATCAAATTGATTTGTACTATGGGGCTTTACATTTCCTTAGAATTTTCCATGTACAAAAAAGGGCCACTCGCATCAAGGCCATGATAAACAGGTGGGACATCTTGCAGAATGTATTTGAAATCTTTAGAAATTTTAACATTGCCATTGTGCATAAAGTGCTTATATTTATAAATATAGTCTAATTGGCGCAGAGATACACAATTAATTAATTATGTAACACGGCAAAGGAATCAACGAGGACATCCCTCGCACAGGTTAGAACAGTACTTGCTACCAAGTTTCATCAAAATAGAGGAATAAAACTATTGTTACCAGGTATTGGATTGAATTCAAAAGAATGCACAAATAAAAAATGACTAAATCAATTTCTATAGAATGTTAATGAGTTTATGAAACTGTAACTAGTTAATCAAATTATTGTATGACTTATTAATACGATTTTGTTTAATATTAATATAGTCAAAAATATATACGTATGTTAATTTGATGTCATATATCAATTAATGTTGTTTAAAACATTTAAAACTTGACCTAATGTACATTAATACAACATGTTTGTTACTCTATGAGTATATTGTACACAGCAAATAAAATTAATTTGTTTTTTATTTAATTTGATGGCATGATTTGAATTTCAAATAAAAATATAAAATCACGTTGTCGTCACAATTTTATTGAACATTGTTTTGTGTTATAATTAGATGGAATGTTCGTTTATCACAGAATCTGTATCTCATTTTATGTTTTTAGTCATGTAATTAATTATTCAACTTCAATGAATACCCCTTAATCATCAAACTCTTGTCTTTGAACGCAGAAAGCGAGTCAAAAGAATTAATTGAACTGTCTACCCAATCACCTTTTGAAACGGTCCGCCCAAAGGTGGAGGCTTTTTTAGTGCACTTTTGAAAATTATCATATTCTGAAATTATGAGGGACTTGTCACGCCCTCGGGCAGTCCTCCCACCTGTAACGTTTTATCTGGTACGTGTCCGTCTATCGAGCCTGTCAAAGGAAGGTTAATATTGGAGCAGAAGTAGAAATACCTCAACACCTTACTTAGCAAAACTATTGAGGTCTATATCATCAATATAGATAAATATGTGTGTAGACAGAGTGGAGATATTTTAATTTAATAATCGTACATGCATCTACTGTAATATAAGTAATAGTGTGATGCAGCCGTCCAGGCAGTCCTGAGGAAATTTATTTCATACATGAAGTGGAAATTTCCGGAACTTGGTGAAGTGGAAACGCTTACAGAACTGAATAAGGTTAATAAACATTATTAGCTCGTCGAGCTGTGACTGACCAAGGCCTCACTAATATATACAGGCTCACATTTGTTTTGACAACTATAATGTCCGTTTTCGATGGATTCTGAAAGCACAACATATAATATAATAAGCAGCATATAATAACATACATGTAACTTTTGTCTGTGTTGCATGTTTGGGCCTCAAGGATGTTTTGGACACTGGAGAGTTCAACAGGTCGATGTCATGGCCAGTGGGTGAATAGTATCAAAAATCATTTTTGTACTTTTCTTTGTAGAGTCTGTGTATAAGATCATTAGGACGGAGGTAATGATCATGTCCCTAAGCCAGCGAGGGAAGAATGTTTACTGATACTAATTTTTTTTAATTACGCATTATTGTAAGTAGGTCTGTTTGGCACGGTTGGTGAGCGTAGTCTATAAGTAGTTAAGTCCAGAAGTGTGTGTTACGAATATTATCCTTGAACATTGTTTTATTTGTTGTATTTTTGGGGAGGACCCCTAGTACTGGATTAGTAGTCTTCGTGGCTACCTATGGTGTGGTTTACGTGTTCTGTAACTAACGGATCTTCGGAGTACAGTAGACCTATTTGTAAATTGTTAATAATAGTTTTAAACTGTTATTGCATTGCTTCTCAACACTAAAACTAAGATTTAGAGTAAATTTACTGCTGTAATTACTTTTTTAAATCTTGACTTGGTTTTCGATTAGTTCCTCTGTTAAAATTGGTCAAGAAATAAGGGAGGAGTTGCGTTGACAAATAAGGCTTCACGTATTAAATATAAGAATTTTATATAACTAGGAAAGTCTTTTAACACAAACAATAAACTATGAAATCTACTTACAACAACTGTTAGGGGATTAAAACTATATCATATTATAACAAACATCAATATTTCTCAAATAGAACAAACCATAGATAGTGGTACAGTAACATCATACTTGTACCATACCACTGTACCATAATGAGTACTGACTCACCCGCCCAACCATACACGTACAGTGGTACTGTTGTTGTCATATATAAGCCATGTTCTATAATTTTTGGAAAATGGCTTAAGAGCTTTTCTTCCTGAAGATAAAGAAGCCTTTTTTACGTAAAAAAAACCATTATTGAAAAATATGTGCAATTTCAAAACGAAAGGCTTCAACTTTTGAAAAAAATTTAATTATTGAAGTTTGAATAAGGATTATTTCCAAATTATACTTATAATATTTTTCAAATTTAATATCCACATGACAAAAACTTAATAGCTAGACTGTTTATTTATTTGTATGAGATTGTAATTTGTGACTCGTCGTGAAATAAATAAATAAATAAAAAAACCACTGACAAATATTTTAAGTAATACGCACAATACATATATTTATTTATGAATAGATTATAGTCTGTTGAATATCGTACACGTTGGGTACTTTTCCAGATGAGTGAGACGGCACGCACGGACGACTCGGCGCCCAGCCTCTCTTCGTACCCCCCTGCATTTGTCACCCTTATCAGTACGTTCATCAAGAGGTAAAATACTTCTAATTAACTTAATTTGATTTGAAATGTCTAATTTTTTTTATTTATGTGACATATTCATATCAGATACTGATTTTAGAATTTACTTTCTGTATTGTACAATAAGTTGTTTACTTTCTTTAAAATGGAAATGTTTTGTGTGATTTATACTTAATTATTGAATCTAAAAAAAATTGGTTGACCACAAATTTATTATACATCTTTCAGAGATGAAGTTTTGATCTCCAATTTGTCTCGTCTCTTGTGGTATATATTGTTTAAAAGCTAAGTTTATGCCACGAATTATTTTGCTTTCCATGAAAAGTAATGGAATAATGTAACCGATCAGAGGAAAACACAGATTAAGAAGGAGATCGGTCTCTCCTAGAAAAAAATCAAACGAAGAGATGAAAAAATAAATAAATACGATCCATATGTAGTTAATTTCCTTTTCATTCGTATTTTTATTCATTTATTACACTTGGCGAGATCTGAAATGTTCACTTCACTAATAAAACGCACGACTCAAAATCTGAATCCTAATAAAAAGACTGTTGTCATTCCTAAAAAAAAAAAAAAAACCCCTGACTTCCGCGACTATGAAAATCACTCTTTGAATCTCCATTACCCATTGTTAAATAAATTACCTATTTAAAGAAACTTTAACTAAAAAAAAAATGGACACTTGGTATCTACTGGACTAGAAGTGATGCTTGGCGTTAAAATGTATTAAATAAAGCTACTGACTAATGGATCAAAAAATCAACGACGTACATCTCTGGATTCTAGCAATAGACGTTTGAAACACACAGGAGCGGTTTCACAGTTCGTTAGAAGATATGTTTTTAATCTAAATATATTTAAATTAGTTTATGGCTTTGTTGTGGGCATTACAATCGAAACAATGAGGGAATAGAGAAATATGTTCCTCCTTGCGTGTCAGTCTGGTGTGTTATCTTGAACTAGAGTCTTAGAGAATGGTAGGAGAATCCATTTGAACTAAATAGAAAACATTCTTCACGATCCCAAAAAAAGATCGGGTATTCTGTTTCTGAAGAACGTTCATTCATAGACAATAACACGTACCTCTTCCTTCAAATTTTAGAGCATTCGATAGTACTAATAGAAACTTGTAAATATTCATTTTCAGTAAGGCTACATTTTCAATCCCGGTAACAAGGGTACACTTTTACAAATTTCTTGGCACTAAAGTCAATTTGTTGTAATTGTGTGGTCAACTTTTAATTGGCTTTGGGTTAACAGGTTTTTTAAATGCAACCTTTCCTATAAAAAGAAAAACATATTAATATCATCTGTTTAGGTGATAAACACAGCACATCATGTCGAGGTACAAACACAGAACATATTGTCATGGTACAAACACAGGTCATCATGTCGTGGTACAAACACAGAACATCATGTCGTGGTACAAACACAGGACATCAAGTCGTTGTGCAAACACAACACATCATGTCGTGGTACAAACACAGCACATCATGTCGTGGTACAAACATAGGACATCATGTCGTGGTGCAAACACAGCACATCCTTTCGTGGTACAAACACAGGACATCATGTGGTACAAACACAGGTCATCATGTCGTGGTGCAAACACAGCACATCATGTCATTGTACAAACATAGGACATCATGTCGTGGTACAAACACAGGTCATCATGTCGTGGTACAAACACAGCACATCATGTCGTGGTGCAAACACAGCACATCATGTCGTGGTGCAAACACAGCACGTCATGTCGTGGTGCAAACACAGCACGTCATGTCGTGGTGCAAACACAGCACGTCATGTCGTGGTGCAAACACAGCACGTCATGTCGTGGTGCAAACACAGCACATCATGTCATAGTACAAACACAACACATCATGTCGTGGTACAAACACAGCACATCATGTCGTGGTACAAACATAGGACATCATGTCGTGGTGCAAACACAGCACATCATGTCGTGGTACAAACACAGGTCATCATGTCGTGGTGCAAACACAGCACATCCTTTCGTGGTACAAACATAGGACATCATGTCGTGGTACAAACACAGCACATCATGTCGTGGTGCAAACACAGCACATCATGTCGTGGTGCAAACACAGCACGTCATGTCGTGGTGCAAACACAGCACATCATGTCGTGGTGCAAACACAGCACGTCATGTCGTGGTGCAAACACAGCACGTCATGTCGTGGTGCAAACACAGCACATCATGTCATGGTACAAACACAACACATCATGTCGTGGTACAAACACAGCACATCATGTCGTGGTAAAAACATAGGACATCACGTCGTGGTACAAACACAGAACTTCATGTGGTACAAACACAGGTCATCATGACGTGGTACAAACACAACACATCATGTCGTGGTACAAACACAGCACATAATGTCGTGGTACAAACATAGGACATCATGTCGTGGTGCAAACACAGCACATCATGTCGTGGTACAAACACAGGTCATCATGTCATGGTGCAAACACAGCACATCCTTTCGTGGTACAAACATAGGACATCATGTCGTGGTACAAACACAGGTCATCATGTCGTGGTACAAACACAGCACATCATGTCGTGGTGCAAACACAGCACGTCATGTCGTGGTGCAAACACAGCACGTCATGTCGTGGTGCAAACACACCACATCATGTCATGGTACAAACACAACACATCATGTCGTGGTACAAACACAGAACATCATGTCGTGGTGCAAACACAACACATCATGTCGTGGTACAAACACAGCACATCATGTCGTGGTACAAACATAGGACATCACGTCGTGGTACAAACACAGGACTTCATGTGGTACAAACACAGGTCATCATGACGTGGTACAAACACAACACATCATGTCGTGGTACAAACACAGCACATCATGTCATAGTACAAACACAACACATCATGTCGTGGTACAAACACAGCACATCATGTCGTGGTACAAACATAGGACATCATGTCGTGGTGCAAACACAGCACATCATGTCGTGGTACAAACACAGGTCATCATGTCGTGGTGCAAACACAGCACATCCTTTCGTGGTACAAACATAGGACATCATGTCGTGGTACAAACACAGCACATAATGTCGTGGTGCAAACACAGCACATCATGTCGTGGTGCAAACACAGCACGTCATGTCGTGGTGCAAACACAGCACATCATGTCGTGGTGCAAACACAGCACGTCATGTCGTGGTGCAAACACAGCACGTCATGTCGTGGTGCAAACACAGCACATCATGTCATGGTACAAACACAACACATCATGTCGTGGTACAAACACAGCACATCATGTCGTGGTACAAACATAGGACATCACGTCGTGGTACAAACACAGAACTTCATGTGGTACAAACACAGGTCATCATGACGTGGTACAAACACAACACATCATGTCGTGGTACAAACACAGCACATAATGTCGTGGTACAAACATAGGACATCATGTCGTGGTACAAACATAGGACATCATGTCGTGGTGCAAACACAGCACATCATGTCGTGGTACAAACACAGGTCATCATGTCATGGTGCAAACACAGCACATCCTTTCGTGGTACAAACATAGGACATCATGTCGTGGTACAAACACAGGTCATCATGTCGTGGTACAAACACAGCACATCATGTCGTGGTGCAAACACAGCACGTCATGTCGTGGTGCAAACACAGCACGTCATGTCGTGGTGCAAACACAGCACATCATGTCATGGTACAAACACAACACATCATGTCGTGGTACAAACACAGAACATCATGTCGTGGTGCAAACACAACACATCATGTCGTGGTACAAACACAGCACATCATGTCGTGGTACAAACATAGGACATCACGTCGTGGTACAAACACAGAACTTTATGTGGTACAAACACAGGTCATCATGACGTGGTACAAACACAACACATCATGTCGTGGTACAAACACAGCACATCATGTCGTGGTACAAACATAGGACATCATGTCGTGGTGCAAACACAGCACATCATGTCGTGGTACAAACACAGGTCATCATGTCGTGGTGCAAACACAGCACATCCTTTCGTGGTACAAACATAGGACATCATGTCGTGGTACAAACACAGCACATCATGTCGTGGTGCAAACACAGCACATCATGTCGTGGTGCAAACACAGCACGTCATGTCGTTTTGCAAACACAGCACGTCATGTCATGGTACAAACACAACACATCATGTCGTGGTACAAACACAGCACATCATGTCGTTGTACAAACACAGCACATCATGTCTTGGTACAAACACAGGACATTATGTCGTGGTACAAACACAGCACATCATGTCATTGTACAAACACAGCACATCATGTCGTGGTGCAAACACAGCACATCATGTCGTGGTGCAAACACAGGACATCATGTCGTGGTACAAACACAGGACATCATGTCGTGGTACAAACACAGCACATCATGTCGTTGTACAAACACAGGACATCATGTCGTTGTACAAACACAGGACATCATGTCGTGGTACAAACACAGGACATCATGTCGTGGTACAAACACAGGACATTATGTCGTGGTACAAACACAGGACATCATGTCGTGGTACACACAGCACATCATGTCGTTGTACAAACACAGGACATCATGTCGTGGTACAAACACAGGACATCATGTCGTGGTACAAACACAGGACATTATATCGTGGTACAAACACAGCACATCATGTCGTGGTACAATCACAGCACATCATGTCGTTGTACAAACACAGCACATCATGTCGTGGTGCCACAGTCTGGTTCTTCGTAACAACGTAACACTCTGAAGTGAAATTGACTAGGAATTGACCGATTAGTAAACATTGGTTCCTAAGTGTAATAATGGTATGTAGTTAATTCTACAATCTTTAGATTGTTCTCACGAGGAGTTGTTAATTGCAAAGCAAACGAGTGAGTCCGCCGAGTAAATATCACTCCTGGTTTTATCATCTGGAAAGAAAAAGGTTTGAGTAGATAGGGCATTGTTACAAATAGTACCGGCGAGAGGGGAATTAGTCAAACGACAACGGGAGAGGAGCGCCTGGAGCCCGGACCGACCATTAGGGCATCCTATAAATGAGGTGGGAGGACTTTGAGGCGTGGGGCGAGGCGAAGACTGCGGTGTGCCTATCGCTCATCAACGAGAACACCTTGGAATGTTGAGGGCCATGGACCTTGTCTTGAGGACAATATGAGAGCTACCACAGGGAGTGGTTGAGATGCCTGAACGGTTGTTCTCTTCAGTAGTTGACTACTACAAGTGTAGGCGTGGAAATGAATAGTGGAACTTCAGTTTGATGCTTTATTTTTTTGTTCAAATAGGCTTCTTGCAATTTGTACGAGTGATCATCATAAATTTGATTGAGTAAAACTGTGAAAATGTGACTTTAAACAGAATTGTATGTGTTTTCGAAAGTGTGTCGTTCTAGTACATCCATCCACAGAGGTAGGATCTTTGCCAAATCCTCTCATAAACCCTGAGCGTTTGTTGATATATTTAAATATGCTACGTTTTTCCTATTTATAGTGACACATTTATTTGAATTTATTTACAAAACAACAATCTTCTTAAATAATACTAAGTCGAAAAATGTTTAAATTAGTGATAAATTATATGGTGATTTACCATACATCTGTAAGTTTAAAGTATCTGATTTGTACTTTTTGCCATGAATTTAACAAATGTTTGAATAACATTTATAGTAAAACATACATTCAACAACAAATTTTTGTTTAAGTAGTTTTTGAAGCATATCACCCGAAACATTGAATAGGTTCAAAAGCCATAGCCTAAAAAGCCACAACATTAATCAACATAGGACGTCACGCAATACCATTAATAGTGCATCCACTTAGAGATTTTTCTAGAAAGAAACTTTTCTGGCATGATACTGAGTGGGCCTAGAAATGACAAGGTACTGGCCAGCAGCTCTCCTGTGTCTTCTGCGACCTTTGATTTCCTTCGGCCCCAGTCCGAGAGGAACCACGCTTCGGCCGTTAGGCGTGCACGATCTCTTTACGCCGGATATTTAATTATCAGCCACAAATGGATTGACCCTGTCGGTACCTCCCCTTTTTTAATTTGCCCGGGGAGCGTGAACGTGTGCGCATGCGCGGTGTCTGGCCCCACCCCCCACCTCACTTGTGCTGTCTGATGCCTCATCATCATCAACCTGGCTTCACCTCGTTAGCATCGTGGTACACTCGTCAACGTCAAGAAGAGCGGCGCTTGCTGCCCTGGTGGGCAATGCATTGTGTGGACAAAGCTCGGTCACAGATCGAAGGTCCACGTTTGCCAAAGAATTTTCGTATTTTTTAGTTTAATTTTCATTATTCTTACCTTGAGTTGAATATAATTTAACTCAAAGATCATTTTCCAAACTTACAATTGAAGAAAAAAAACTAAAAGTCTTGTTATTAATGTTCTTTTATTTAGTTCGTAAGCGACGTTTTTGTCTTGATTTTAGATTGATTTTATCAACTATTTCCCTTAATTTAATAAGTATTTTATATCTTGTTCTGTTAAACTAGCTCCTTTAAGATATCATTAGGTAGTTTATTTTACCAGTGCGAGTCAAGCTTGAGGGGTAAATGCCATGCAGCAGTCATTGGTGGTTTCTATTGAGAGGGTGGGTAGGCATCAGGAGTCATGTTTACATTTTTCCGAAGAATGATTTTGATATGATGAGCCATGATTGTTGGAAGGGGTTTTAGAATTTTATAAATACACCATCCCTCAAATATAAATGTTGATATACTTTTGATTCTCTAACAGTCTGTGTCAGTTCAAGATATTTTTCATCTAAACCTAAACCACTTTGAGATATTTATTATGAAGCTCTGTCCGCCAATGCTGTCTGGTCTTTTCAACAACAACCTGAGTCAAATAATTTTAAGATGTCATTGTGGCAAAATGTGACTCTTGATGTGTAATACTGGAACATGATGTCAAGGGGTTGTTAGTCAGTACAGTGCCTTACAATTGATTATTAAAATTAGTTTATATCCCTGCCATTCTTATTAAAGATATTGCGTTTAGAGAAGATTAGAGAAGTCCTCACTCCCTCTGTACCACTCGGATCCTTTCACTGACGAATGGCAGTTCACCCTCACCTTCCATATACGTATGATCGTATTGACCCACCCACCCACCTATACACGTACGATAGTATTGACCCACCCACCCAACTATACACGTACGGTGGTATTGACCCGCCCACCCAACTATACACGTACGGTGATATTGACCCGCCCACCCAACTATACACGTACGGTGGTATAGCAGGGTAAATGACAGTTTGCACGTAACAAACTATCCAGTAAACAATGTGGAGAGAAAATTATGTGAGGATCGACAGTAAAAATTAATGAAACCAAAATGATATTTGACCCTTTATAGAGTTATGTAGATTAAGTTCATTCTTCTTACATGATACCTTGCAGGAGAGTTACAGTAACATTTATATTATTATTTTCTATCTATCTTTAGAGGAGTTATCAAAATCATTTCTTAGTTATACATATCATCACTTGATTCGACCAGTTTTTTTAACTAACTATAACGGTGTAGATCTAAAACATCTCAATCATAGGAGATAACATACATTTTGAAGAAAATATCTTTTCTGTTCTGAGAAGTAAGAAAATATTCCAGCACCATATGATAGCTCTGAAGAAGATTTTAGTTCTATAATCTTTGCTCTGACCTTAAATATTGTACTACAAAATGTTCAGTGCATATTATTGCTCGTTGAGTTAAAGAGTCGATAAATGAGGTTAGAGTGCTGTGTTCATAATTTTTTAATTTTAAATGAAAAAAATAATATAGATTGATTTCTGTTCAAATGATGATTTATGCATATCAAATTATTATTTGAATAAGGAAAAAGTACAGATTTTTACACATAATTCAAATTTAATTTGGTCTTCTCTAACAGTTGGCCAAACTGGATCGAGCCTATGAAAACAATATTAAATATCATGCCATACCTAATTTTTTTATCTTCTATATTTTTTACTCAAATACACTTTTTTCATATGTATATAAGTTACTGACTCCATGTTATTAATATACAAAAGATGATGACAATGTTATACATTTATAAATACATAAAATAATGTTTACTGAGGCATCTGGATGCATTTTTATAGACATTTCAAGCTAAATAACAGTCAAAATTGTAATATAAAAACAACAGTTTAATATGGTTCGACATTTACCAATGCGCTTACAGGCATCAGTCCCAGTTGACCGGCTGGGCCTTTCGACTCATTGCCAATGACCGTCGTCAGAACGTATGCCACTGTCTTGCGCCTCAAGCTGCCACGGCTCTGTCATTACGCACACCTCCAGATGACTCTGATGTGACTGATATTAATTACAGATTAATTTGATTTTAACCACGCCTGCCATGCCTTGGAGGGTCGCTTTCAACAAGACGACTCTTCAACTTACGGACTCTTGTGTTCGTATACATCAGACATACAATGCCTTGGAGGGTCGCTTTCAACAAGACGACCCTCCAACTTACGGACTCTTGTGTTTGTATACATCAGAAATTCAATGCCTTGGAGGGTCGCTTTCAACAAGACGACCCTTCAACTTACGGACTCGTGTGTTCGTACACATCAGACATTCAATGCCTTGGAGGGTCGTTTCCACAAAACGACCTTCAACTTACGGACTCTTGTGTTCGTATACATCAGACATTCAATGCCTTTGAGGGTCGCTTTCAACAAAACGACCTTCAACTTACGGACTCTTGTGTTCGTATACATCAGACATTCAATGCCTTGGAGGGTCGCTTTCAACAAGACGACCCTTCAACTTACGGACTCTTGTGTTCGTATGCATCAGACGTTCAATGCCTTGGAGGGTCGCTTTCAACAAGACGACCCTTCAACTTATGGACTCTTGTGTTCGTATACATCAGACATTCAATGCCTTGGAGGGTCGTTTCCACAAAACGACTCTTCAACTTACGGACTCTTGTGTTCGTATACATCAGACATTCAATGCCTTGGAGGGTCGCTTTCAACAAGACGACCCTTCAACTTACGGACTCTTGTGTTCGTATACATCAGATATTCAATGCCTTGGAGGGTCGCTTTCAACAAGACGACCCTCCAACTTACGGACTCCTGTGTTCGTATACATCAGACATTCAATAGACAGATTATAAGCCCTGAAACATCAACAAGCCCCAGAACCAAGCCTCCCCTATTGATCTATCTATAAACACATATTATACACTCCTGATAAATTAACCAAGTTTGTGCCAGTGATTTGATGGTTTATACAAAATACAATATTCGTAGTTTTTTTTAGTATTTACCTATGTCCGTAACCACTAGTATCAGCACGCTTTCTTACAATTAGTATTATGTAGTTTATATAATTTGACAGCTCTCTCTGGAACTATAATTTATTGATTCTGTGCTTTTTTTCTAGCCCATCTTGTTTTATGAATTAGTAGCACACATTGTACCTAATCTATACTATTTCTGTGCTTTTTTTTCTTTAACTACATCTAGCACATGTAGATAAAAATACCATCTGTAGCTATCCTAGTTTGGTTGTTTACTTATTACCGTTTCGATATTAGAGGTGGAAGTATCTGCCAAGAGGCTGATGATATTAGGGGAGAAAGTATCTGCCAAGAGGCTGATGATATTAGGGGAGAAAGTATCTGCCAAGAGGCTGATGATATTAGGGGAGAAAGTATCTGCCAAGAGGCTGGTGATATTAGAGGTGGAAGTAACTGCCAAGAGGCTGATGATATTAGAGGTGGAAGTATCTGCCAAGAGGCTGATGATATTAGGGGAGAAAGTATCTGCCAAGAGGCTGGTGATATTAGAGGTGGAAGTAACTGCCAAGAGGCTGATGATATTAGAGGTGGAAGTATCTGCCAAGAGGCTGATGATATTAGGGGAGAAAGTATCTGCCAAGAGGCTGGTGATATTAGAGGTGGAAGTAACTGCCAAGAGGCTGATGATATTAGAGGTGGAAGTATCTGCCAAGAGGCTGATGATATTAGGGGAGAAAGTATCTGCCAAGAGGCTGGTGATATTAGAGGTGGAAGTATCTGCCAAGAGGCTGATGATATTAGGGGAGAAAGTATCTGCCAAGAGGCTGATGATATTAGGGGAGAAAGTATCTGCCAAGAGGCTGGTGATATTAGGGGTGAAAATATCTGCCAAGAGGCTGATGATATTAGGGGAGAAAGTATCTGCCAAGAGGCTGGTGATATTAGAGGTGGAAGTATCTGCCAAGAGGCTGGTGATATTAGGGGTGGAAGTATCTGCCAAGTGGCTGGTGATATTAGGAGTGCAAATATCTGCCAAGAGGCTGGTGATATTAGGGGTGGAAATATCTGCCAAGAGGCTGGTGATATTAGGGGTGGAAATATCTACCAAGAGGCTGATGATATTAGGGGTGGAAATATCTGCCAAGAGGCTGGTGATATTAGGGGTGGAAATATCTGCCAAGAGTCTGGTGATATTAGGGGTGGAAGTAACTGCCAAGAGGCTGGTGATATTAGGGGTGGAAATATCTGCCAAAAGGCTGGTGATATTAGGGGTGGAAATATCTGCCAAGAGGCTGGTGATATTAGGGCTGGAAATATCTGCCAAGTGGCTGGTAATATTAGGGCTGGAAATATCTGCCAAGAGGTTGGTGATATTAGGGGTGGAAATATCTGCCAAGAGGCTGGTGATATTAGGGGTGGAAATATCTGCCAAGAGGCTGATGATATTTTGGGTGGAAGTATCTGCGAAGAGGCTGGTGATATTAGGGGTGGAAATATCTACCAAGAGCCTGGTGATATTAGGGGTGGAAATATCTTCCAAAATGCTGGTGATATTAGGGGTGGAAATATCTGCCAAGAGCCTGGTGATATTAGGGGTGGAAATATCTTCCAAAATGCTGGTGATATTAGGGGTGGAAATATCTGCCAAGAGCCTGGTGATATTAGGGGTGGAAATATCTTCCAAAATGCTGGTGATATTAGGGGTGGAAATATCTTCCAAAATGCTGGTGATATTAGGGGTGGAAATATCTGCCAAGAGGCTGGTGATATTAGGGGTGGAAATATCTGCCAAGTGGCTGGTGATATTAGGGCTGGAATTATTTGCTAAGAGGATGGTGATACTAGGGTGGAATTATCTACCAAGAGCCTGGTGATAAATTGAATTTGCATTAAGCACAGTTCAGATTTATATTCATTTATTACGTTAAAAAGCATAAAATATGAATACCAATACCAAGATATGATAATCTATTAGAATACACATGGGAAGAGGGTATACAAACAATAGATATATGTCATGGACTACCTAGAATACATCCATATGTACTCTAGAACCTTACCTATTTGATTCTCGTCTTTCATTTTATACAGTTTTTTGTCAAATTTATCGATTTACGTCAATGTTTAGATAACTGCTGTATGCTTATCAGTATAATATAGTATTAAACACTGCCATACTATCGGCAGAAGTTTAACTAATGTAGGCTTACATTTATGTCCCCGACATTTTAATGGTGTTTTTTGGACTTTCACTTTAATGGATTCAACATTCTTGGAGATAAGAGAATACGTCTAGGATTTTCAACAAATTCTTTCCTCAAGGTTCATTTTAAAGCAAGTTTGTTTCCTTCGATGGATGTAAAATTAATTGGTTCATACGTTTTCCATTACTTATCAATGTAATTAGTAATATTACGCATTACACCATACATAAATAATATATTGTACTCTGTAACTAATTAGAGAGAGATACATGTGTCAGTTGTAAAAGACAATAAACTAAAAAGAGTTTTTAATATACAAATTTTTACTTAGAAAAGTAAGTGAATTTTGATAACACATTAAGTAGTAATTACAAATTTGTAAAGAAACATATTTATGAAATTATCTCAATGAGTTTCATAAATATGTTAACATATTAAATATGTAAACATAAAGCCAAACTGAACGGCAAAATAAACATAAACTAACTTTTAAATCAAAAGTTGAAATACACTATTATAGATAATCAATGATTATAAACTTTCAAATATCAATATTAGTCACTCATTGATTTTGTAGTCAGTTTATTATCATTACAATGTTAATTATGTCATTAGTTTCATTTGGTAATTACCATGACCAACTTACGTGTATGGGTGGGTGGTTTATTACCATCGTGTGTGCATGGGTGATCGGGTGGAGTTTAAAGTACAATGGTATTGGCTCAGCCGCTCACCCATAACGGGGTTTTATTTCTTAAATTTGAAAACCAAATATTTACATTCTTTGATTCAATATTAATTTATAAATTTACATAAATTGTGGCTTTAATACAAACATAAAAAATAATGTTAAATAATGTATTCACTATCATAATACTGTAATCAAATTCTTTTTAACCCAAATTGGTCCTAATAAAAAACTACATTTTATGTTCATTGTCAGTACACATTTCATGAATTAAAATAATTAGTAATTACTTAAAAGAGTCTCGGTGTAGTTGTGGAAGAAAAATATTGCGGTGATGTATGGGCCTACATTACGATTGGCTTTAGGGGTTGGAACTGAGGTTTGCGGCCGATAAGTGAAACTCGAGTGATCAGCAGAAATTGCTGATGAAAGTTAGTGGGCTGTATGATGATCCCGCAAAGACCACTGTTGGGCGGCGGCAAAGTAATACGTATTGATATGTGAGAGAGCGAGTGTGAGTGTGGGGGAGAGAGAGAAGAGAAGTTAATGACACGGCCAAAGACATCAATCTGAGGAGCGAAGGCCGATAGTGATAGACAAACACGGGAATCACTCATCGCCGGCCGGGCCGCGCACTCAGAATCACAACTACAACAGTGTTGAGGAGGCAGCTACGTGTCCACCCTTAGCGGATCGTCATGAATACCAGTGTTTGGAGAGAAAGACGCGGCCAAAGACGAACATTTGAGGAGCAAAGGCGATAGAGACAGACAAACAAGGGAATCACTCATCGACCGTCGGGCCGCGCACGTCGAATCACAACAACAACAGTGTTCATGAGGCAGCCACGTGTCCACCCTTACCAGATCGTCTTGACTTCCAGTGTTTGGAGGGAGGGAGGGAGAAGGGAGGGAGGAAGGGAGGGAGGGAGGGTGGGAGAGAGAGAGAGAGAGAGAGAGAGAGAGAGAGAGAGAGAGAGAGAGAGAGAGAGAGAGAGAGAGCCGGGCAAAAGACGAACATTTGAGGAACAAAGGCAACAGTGACAGACAAACAGGGGAATTACTCATAACCGGCCGGGCCGCACACTCCGAATCACAACTACAACAGTGTTGAGGAAGCAGCCACGTGTCCAACCTTAGCGGATCGTCATGACTACAGGTGTTTGGAGAGAGGGAAAGACGCGGACAAAGACGAACATTTGAGGAGCAAAGGCGATAGTGACAGACAAACAGGGGAATTACTCATCGCCGGCCGGGCCGTGCACTCCTAATCACAACTACAACATGTTGAGGAGACGTTATTATGTCTACCCCTAACGTCAAGTCAAAGTACGAGTGGCTATCAATGTTAAAAAAAGTCTGAACCATCTATAACATTCAAGGTAATGGCAATGAAACCAACACAGTTTTTAAGAGTTACTTACTAACTGGTTTTGGTTTTTACTATAAAAATTAATTGCAATTAGTTACTTGTTGATAATAGATAGCAACTCAATTTAGTAAGGAGTAGAATTATGCGCGTAGCTAAGCCACGTACAAAATCACTGTCCTCGTAGACATTGGTATGATCTTTATGCGTTATTCAAGTATCTATCTTTTCGCATGCTTTAATATTGCTGTAAAAGTTTACTCTATTAACAAAAATAATGTTACGTGCATTTATAAACTCGTCACGTTGGAATATAGTGAGTACATAATTATTTATTCTTGATATCAATCTTGGAACGTTGTTACACTCAACACACCATAGTTATTGTCAATGTCTATTTATACACATTGGGAACATAGTGGGTACATAATTATTTATTCTTGATATCAATCTTGGAACGTTGTTACCCTCAACACACCATAGTTATTGTCAATGTCTATTTATACACATTGGGAATATAGTGAGTACATAATTATTTATTCTTGATATCAATCTTGGAACGTTGTTACACTCAACACACCATAGTTACTGTCAATGTCTATTTATATACATTGGGAATATAGTGGGTACATAATTATTTATTCTTGATATCAATCTTGGAACGTTGTTACACTCAACACACCATAGTTATTGTCAATGTCTATTTATACACATTGGGAACATAGTGGGTACATAATTATTTATTCTTGATATCAATCTTGGAACGTTGTTACCCTCAACACACCATAGTTATTGTCAATGTCTATTTATACACATTGGGAACATAGTGGGTACATAATTATTTATTCTTGATATCAATCTTGGAACGTTGTTACCCTCAACACACCATAGTTATTGTCAATGTCTATTTATACACATTGGGAACATAGTGGGTACATAATTATTTATTCTTGATATCAATCTTGGAACGTTGTTACGCTCAACACACCATAGTTATTGTCAATGTCTATTTATACACATTGGGAACATAGTGAGTACATAATTATTTATTCTTGATATCAATCTTGGAACGTTGTTACGCTCAACACACCATAGTTATTGTCAATGTCTATTTATACACATTGGGAACATAGTGGGTACATAATTATTTATTCTTGATATCAATCTTGGAACGTTGTTACCCTCAACACACCATAGTTATTGTCAATGTCTATTTATACACATTGGGAACATAGTGGGTACATCATTATTTATTCTTGATATCAATCTTGGAATGTTGTTACCCTCAACACACCATAGTTATTGTCAATGTCTATTTATAAGCTTTAATTGTTAAATGTTGTTAATAGATCAATATATGAAATTGGTGTAAAACATTTAAATATTTATTTTCTTATGGAAATGTTTTAAGGATTTGAGGTAGTTCATATTTTAAGGATAATGCAAAACTTTCAAGCAGAATAAAATATATGCTTTGAAACATTTATTAACACATTTTTTTCTCTAAAAATATTAGTGTGACTTTTTTTCTTACAAAAAAATATACAAACTATAGTTTTGGTCAAATAGAGTCAGAGAGTCAAGTCAATTTTTCAATCGTTGAAACAAGTCTATGTAAAAATTATAGTTAATTTTTTTTTATAATTAGAGGTTTAATTCTTGAGATTCAATTTGTTCCTTTTAATAGTAAATACTCTCTAGATCATAGTTGTTTTGGCCAAGAGTTTCCATGCGGGAGTGCTGACCATCCACCTCGCTCCCTAACAATAGTAAATTACCAAGGCTAGCGGACAGACGAGGCGTAAGTCCTGAGGGAAGACCGTACGTCATCGCAGGGGGATGAGGGCAGCCAGACAGATTGACAACGGTTTGTTCGGTGGTCGGTTACACACGGAGAGATGGCGAGAAATTATCTGGGAGCAGATTGTGTGTCGAAGAACTGATTGTAGAGGGTGCTTTTATTGCTATGTAATACACAGTTTATACTTTTGAGTGGTCCTATTTTTTCATTATTTTAATAGAATGCTAAACAAAACTGTACACCTTTTTCATTTAGAAAAGGACATATTGAAAAATTTTGTTGATGCTAATAGCGTAGTCTTGCCAAGGCCTAGTGGAAACTGCTTGAAAGACTTCTAACTTGCGGGGAGGGGGGCTTGTTGCACCGTATATAATTAGGTTAAGCCCCCATAGATTTGGGGTAAATACATAGTCAAAAGGTTGGTCTAAGGTGACCAGCCAAGGTGCGTTGTAAAACTCGCGTAATAAACATGGAATATATTAAAACTGCTGTTATTCCTTGGTCACTTTTCAAAACCTGTTTTTTGGAAGACGGAAACTTCCTGAAAACAATAAACATCTGGTAATATAAAACCATTATTATTGAAAATAATAGAGTTTGTGGAGTTTACAGAAGCAGCCTCACGGTTAAATGAGAAGGGCGAGCGAAGCGAGCTCAACGGTTAAGTTAGAGTCTTATCATCTTCAACAAGGCAGTAATATACATAGACTATTTCCACAATAATGCCGGAAGAAGTACAGTATTGAATAAGTACAGCAATAAGTACAGTATTGAATAAGTACAGTATTGAAGTAATATCTTATTAAACATACAGCTTGAAAAAGGTACCAAATATTTTCTTTAAATAGATGGAAGCTAAAAATCTAAATCCTTGAAAGTAATAGGAGAGTAAATTTCGTAAAAATGATCAAATACTTTTACTGAAGGTACAGTACTACGTTAGTGGAATTCTCTGGTCAAAGAAATCTGAAATCGAGTGAGGGAGATTAAAAGACGGAAGTGTCGGCGGAATTTCGGGTGGGGGCGTTTAGTCTTGGGCAGTGTTGCGTTGCGCCCCAACCCCCGGAGAAGTGACAAAATCCCATTTATTTGGGCCAGGCCGGTCTGTTATCTGCCCACTCTGCCTTCTGTGGGCTGTTCGCTGACCACTTACTGCAGCTGTAGGGGAGTGCTTCTGATTGGACTTGATTTTTTATAAATATTTTTCATATATTTGAATATGAGTACATTTAACAGATGTAATGCTGAAATCAATTAATACTGAAATATTACGTTAAAAACAGGGGTTTCGTAATTACTTTAAAATGTTTGAAATCATTAATCATGCTAAAGAAAAAAAAAAGGTTTCTATAAACACTTGTTTTAAAACACTTTGTGATTTATAGAGGCGACTTATTAGCCCTAACTAAAGTCGATTTTAATTTAATTTAATAATTTCCATTTTTATGTCAATTTGTGATTTTTACACAGAAAATTCATAACGCCAAAGCGACTGAAGCGATAGGATTTTATTTTGCAAGTCTGTTTGTTGATACTTAACACTTTGCAAAACACGAATAAAATTACTAGTTCTCAAATGGCAGCGGTTTCGTCGCTAAATTTCATCCAAACCAATTTAAGATGAAAAAGTTAAAAAAAATAAAAAAAAATATATATAGGCGACAAAAATTACCTCATTTGATTACTATTTTTTATAAATGCAATATATTGTTTATCTAGAGAGTATACAATTTTATAGAGTTAAACGTTGTTTATGAATATGCTCAATATCACTTAATTTTATTCCATAAAACTAAAGGTTTACAATAATCAAACAAATTGGATTTTCAGTCTCTAATATTGTTACAGTACTGGGGTTTTAATTGTGTGTCATATAGACATACTCTTGCCAAAAAGTGAAATAACTAAAAGAACATTAACTTTAGCAATGTTTAATCAAAATTAAAAATTTTCAAGGAAGAACCCAAAATAAGTTGATTTTATGTACAGTTACATCAATGAAGTTGAAAATAAGTAACAATTCGAATGATTTGTAACCCAAACAGATTTTCGAATGAAGCATGAATTTATTCTTCATAAGACCAATGTTAAATTTTCCCAATGAAGGAAAATATACCTCAATTAGTAGTCCTTTAAGGCATCTGTTCATTAGCTGATTTTAACGGTTTCAATTTTAACTAGCCTAATTCTTGAATGAATAATTTTGTTTCAGTTTGGTTTCTTTGATTTGCCGGTATTTTTATCTTATCTTTGAAATCAGAACAATTTTAAGTAGACTACGTATATCACAAAACATGAGTATTAAAATACGTGAAACGAAACAAAACAATTAACATTCTCCATTACAACACCCCCAAAATTACAGGTCAAACATAATTTTGTCGGAAAATGCGTAAAACATCGGTTTACCAGTTTATTATTGGTCTTTCGGATAATAGATCCAAGATGGCCAGCCCAAGGAAGGTGACAGAGGGTTAACTTTAATCCTGGCCAAGACCAGGAAATTTAAATATTCCGTAAAATAAGTGTTTTAAAATAAATGTGAACGGGTCCTAAAATACTTAGCTGACGATAATGTTTTATGCCCAATATTTCGAGATTTCGAATATTTTTTGAAACTTTTTAGATCTTCGAAATGGATATCCCGGCGAGGTCTTCAACGACATCACAAATTACCTCAAAACATTCGTTGAACGCTAACAACTAAACGGTATTTTGCAGTCGATTTTAAAATCACAACCACTGCCTGGGGTGGGACAGCTTCCTGTGACTGCAGCTGGGACATGGCTAAAGTAAACAGTCAGCGAGTCATCTGGGCAGTGTTTACGGCAAGGGTTGTGGCTGCCACGTCTCCTGCCACTCCTTGTCGAACAACATAAAGGGACTACATCTTGACACAGCAGTACTGGATAAACTGTGGAAATGTGCTACTAGCCACCCATCCTAGAGTGGGGATCGTGTTGGGAATACGGATTATCGAGACATCACAAAATTAAACATAAGCGAAGTTGGAGAGTCTAGAGCGCAAATGGATTGTAACAGCGAAGGGCCTCCTCAAGAGTATCTTCCACCAAACAACACAATTGTACAAGCGAGGTTGGAGAGTCTAGATAGCAATGGATTGTAGGAGCGAAGGGCCTCCTCAGGAGTATCTTCCACCAAACAACACAATTGTACAAGCGAGGTTGGAGAGTCTAGATATCAATGGATTGTAGGAGCGAAGGGCCTCCTCAGGAGTATCTTCCACCAAACAACACAATTGTACAAGCGAGGTTGGAGAGTCTAGATAGCAATGGATTGTAGGAGCGAAGGGCCTCCTCAGGAGTATCTTCCACCAAACAACACAATTGTACAAGCGAGGTTGGAGAGTCTAGATAGCAATGGATTGTAGGAGCGAAGGGCCTCCTCAAGAGTATCTTCCACCAAACAACACAATTGTACAAGCGAGGTTGGAGAGTCTAGATAGCAATGGATTGTAGGAGCGAAGGGCCTCCTCAAGAGTATCTTCCACCAAACAACACAATTGTACAAGCGAGGTTGGAGAGTCTAGATAGCAATGGATTGTAGGAGCGAAGGGCCTCCTCAGGAGTATCTTCCACCAAACAACACAATTGTACAAGCGAGGTTGGAGAGTCTAGATAGCAATGGATTGTAGGAGCGAAGGGCCTCCTCAAGAGTATCTTCCACCAAACAACACAATTGTACAAGCGAGGTTGGAGAGTCTAGATCGCAAATGGATTGTAGCAGCGAAGGGCCTCCTCAAGAGTATCTTCCACCAAACAACACAATTGTACAAGCGAGGTTGGAGAGTCTAGATCGCAAATGGATTGTAGAAGCGAAGGGCCTCCTCAAGAGTATCTTTCACCAAACAACACAATTGTACAAGCGAGGTTGGAGAGTCTAGATCGCAAATGGATTGTAGAAGCGAAGGGCCTCCTCAGGAGTATCTTCCACCAAACAACACAATTGTACAAGCGAGGTTGGAGAGTCTAGATAGCAATGGATTGTAGGAGCGAAGGGCCTCCTCAAGAGTATCTTCCACCAAACAACACAATTGTACAAGCGAGGTTGGAGAGTCTAGATCGCAAATGGATTGTAGCAGCGAAGGGCCTCCTCAAGAGTATCTTCCACCAAACAACACAATTGTACAAGCGAGGTTGGAGAGTCTAGATCGCAAATGGATTGTAGAAGCGAAGGGCCTCCTCAAGAGTATCTTCCACCAAACAACACAATTGTACAAGCGAGGTTGGAGAGTCTAGATCGCAAATGGATTGTAGAAGCGAAGGGCCTCCTCAGGAGTATCTTCCACCAAACAACACAATTGTACAAGTCTTAGTATGGAATTTTAAATCATTATAAAATATACGGAACACTTCGATTCCCTTCATCTGCTATCTTGTATTTGCCTTTTTGATTTTGCACATAATTTCATTACCCTCCATACTTTTTTCTATGTGTTTCCACTTCTACCGCTCACGCTAGTATGTTGTACCAACCCATCCTTCAATGGATAATAATAACGTGTCAAAATACATTGAATATAAATTCAAAATCAGTCTTGTTAGAGATAAACTGGAGGTGTAAAGTCAATCTTATCATTGACATTATCAAACTAGGAATCACAAAGATTTGGACACAAACTCACCTACTATTTACCAAACTATTTGTTCTGCAAAATGATATAGGATATCAGTAACAGCCATAAAAACTAAGCCTTTGAAGAATGCATTTTCTCACTCACAGAACAAATACTCTTTCCTTTTTTGCTTTAAGTTGGCTCGGCCCTTAAGTAAAACAATCATGTTCCACTTAATTTTCATCTATACCAGAAGAAGGAAGAAAATAAAGGAAGATAGAACGTACTTTTTTATGTATTTATTAAAAAGTTTATATATTTTACAAAAAAAAAAAAAAAAAAAAAAAAAACTGGCTTAAAAATAAAAAAATTCCTAATACTAATTTTTGGAATATTCCCAGTGTTTATACCACAAATAACTAACTCTAACCAGACAGCTCACAGTGTACGGGAAAAGCTGCGCGCTGTTTAAGGAGTATGTAGGCAATACGCACTACACGACTGTGAATTTAGGATGCGACGTTGCCAGATTAAAATAGTATTAAACCTCAATTATTATTATAAGCTGATATTTACTATTGTAATATTTGTTATTAATATGATTAGTTGATTGAGTTCAATCTGGCAACGCCGCCCAGTTGATAGCCGTTCGACGCGCTTTAAAGAGAACAGTTGACACTACTAAAACATTGTTAACACTCTTTGGCAGGAGAATGAGCTATCTGGGTTGAGTTAGTTATCTTTGGTTTATACGAGCCTATTATCAATTTTAAAGCTAAATTTAAAATTACTAATTGATGTGGATGGGATTAAGATAATTTATTCTCTGTCCGCGATTAATGGTTTCATTGTTTGGTGGTTGTTTTGCGAGGGTGTTTCTAAATATTTATAAATATTTCACTTGCGCCCATTTCATGTCATATCTGATTTTTAAAGAAATTTAATCGAAACATTTCAGTTCAAAATGTAATTTACCTTAAACACTTGCTGTACCAAGCAGTAGAATACCAGATTGTCTTTAGTCAAAATATTTGATTATGTACTAAACAGTTTTTTCTATATTCCACAAGATTCTTTTTAATGGTTTAAATGAAGTATTCATAAATACCATTTTCAATGGTCATATTTTTTCAAGTGGAATGCTTTGTCGACATTTTTCAAAACTCTTATGATTATGTATGTAAGCTGCTGGTTTTGAATTTGATGGTAAGAAATTACAGTACTTCATTTCTCTGATTATTAATGATTGTATTTTGATACATTGTATATTTGAAAGGAACACAACTTTTCTATGTAACTAAACATCATCATCCCAATATTCAGCTTCCTTCTAATGACTACCTCAGATCAAAACCATGCATCAACAACCGATTACATTTTGACTCAGTTGCCGATCTACCAACCTCTGACCTAACCGCCCTTACACTATATGTTACACCGACCCTGACACCTACCCATTACCTCTTTACCCTTTAGATCTCGCGGCCATTATGGACGTCACACTGCCGCAATTTGCGTGTTGTGCTTGCGTCATCAGCACATCAACTGTTGGAGCGGACCTTTTCAATTATACTTGTCGGTGTTAAGTTTATTATCGATATGCGGTCTGAACTAACCCGCGTTGTCTGCGTGGGATCAGACCCCAAGGCGAGGGTGAAGGCCTAGGGGCGCCGCGATCGTGACGGGAGCCGCTGAAGTTCAAGGTATTGGGCGGAGTGTGTGGAGAAACATAAACACACAATCGTGGAATAGCTGTGGGAGAATGACTCATGTGGCATATATTACAGAAATCCATGGTCTAGTCAGAAGGATTATTTTATTTTACAGAAGTATTAGAAATGTGCGTGCCCTTTGGAGTCAGATACTATTTGGTCATTATTTTATGTATGGATGTATGGATGTACAATCTAATGTTAATATATATATTTTTTTAAGTGTCAAATCAACGAAGAAAATGTGCCTAAAAAGGCGTTTAAATTTGTTAAGACTTGGTAACAGAAGCCTTGGTAACTCAGAAATGTTGTGGTAGCTATTTATATTTCATTATAGATGTTAATAGTAGCTTCTACGAAGTAGAATTTGATTATCAAGGCCATGGATGATCATAGGTTCAATCACAGAAATGGTGTGGTCCGATGGTTCATAAGAGTCTAGAAATCAGAAAAGCTTTTTTCATAATACTTATTATCATTTACAAGGTGCCACGTGCACGAACGCACGCGCGGCTTAAAAAAAAAAGCATTATTTTATTTTATTAATCCGTTTTCGCAGCAGTCTTTGCTTCACTTTTACTGTAAATAAATTAAACTAACATTAACAATCAAGAATTGAATATTAATGTTTATTATAAAGTAATGAACAATTTAAGAATAATTGTAAATTAACAAACTAAATTCTTAGTAAATTGTATTTATAATCTTTTTATAGCTTCCTTATACTTATATAATGTTTTATTAATATTTAAATGCACAAAATATTTGTTAAAATTTGGAGTACATTTAAAGTAACGTTGATTTCTACTTGTGTCTTTTCCGTATAGTGGAAAAGTTAATATTTTATCACTAACATGCCTGGTATTTTTAATAACTTTAACGTTATTCAAAATCAGATTGTTTTTTCTTATGAACATCAATATAGAATAGCTATAAATTTTATTAATATTCATTACATTTAAATAGTTAAACAGTTCATACGAGGAATAAAACTTACCCACACTACAAACTGTACGAATAGCGTGCTTTTGTACTGCTATTAAAGGTCTCCTTTAAGTACCGGCCCAGTGAACGAGCCCGTACCTCAAGGTGGGTTCAAACCAGGATAAATCTACTAATAAAGGGTGAACGTACACTGTTAAACTTTACTACTGAGAAGGACAACAAATAAAAATCATAATCAGAGTAAATCTTCTTTAGAAAGTGTGATTTAATATAATATATCCAAATGAAAAACGAACACCCGGTGGTTATCAGCTGATTACTTACAACTTTTGTTTTAAGTCGTTTTGGATTCAACTGAGAACGTTTAGCTTATAAAGCTGAACATTAACAACTACGCTACTGACCATTTTTTATAATTAATTCACGAGGATCCACCCCAGCAGCTGGAACTTGTCTGCAGTACGCTCCGGTCTGACAGGTGTAAGATGGTATTAAAATTCATAAGCCTGTTTTCTAGTAATAGACGAGCCTGTGTCGATGTGTATCTGGTTTTAGACCAAACTATCGACCCAAAGTGGTTAATGAAGACCATAAAGTATTCGTAACAGACTACAATAAGCAGTTTGGAGAATTTGATGCAGCCGTTATAACAATATCAGCTGCTTTGTGGAGTGGCAGTACGGCCGAGTCCTATGGACTTCAGGTGATTTGTGGAGTGGCAGTACGGCCGAGTCCTATGGACTTTAGGTGATTTGTGGAGTGGCAGTACGGCCGAGTCCTATGGACTTCAGGTGATTTGTGGAGTGGCAGTACGACTGAGTCCTATGGACTTCAGGTGATTGATGGAGTGGCAGTACGGCCGAGTCCTATGGCCTTCAAGTACTTGGTGGGATGACAGTTCAGCCGAGTCCTATGGACTTCAGGTGATTTGTGGAGTGACAGTACGGCCGAGTCCTATGGACTTCAGGTGATTTGTGGAGTGGCAGTGCGGCCGAGTCCTATGGACTTCAGGTGATTTGTGGAGTGGCAGTACGGCCGAGTCCTATGGACTTCAGCTGCTTTGTGGAGTGGCAGTGCGGCCGAGTCCTATGGACTTCAGCTGCTTTGTGGAGTGGCAGTGCGGCCGAGTCCTATGGACTTCAGGTGATTGATGGAGTGGCAGTACGGCCGAGTCCTATAGCCTTCAAGTACTTGGTGGGATGACAGTTCAGCCGAGTCCCATGAACTTCATCCACTAGGTAGGGTGAAAGTTCAGCTGAGTCCCATGAACTTCAGCCACTTGTTGGGGTGATAGTTCAACCGAGTATGAACTTCAGCTGCCTCGCTGAGTGGTGGGTCTGCCGAGTCCCATGAACTTCAGCTGTCTCACTGAGTGGTGGGTCTGCCGAGTCCCATGAACTTCAGATGTCTCGCTGAGTGGTGGGTCTGCCGAGTCCCATGAACTTCAGATGTCTCGCTGAGTGTTGGGTCTGCCGAGTCCCATGAACTTCAGATGTCTCGCTGAGTGTTGGGTCTGCCGAGTCCCACGAACTTCAGCTGCCTCGCTGAATGTTGGGTCTGCCGAGTCCCATGAACTTTAGCTGCCTCGCTGAGTGTTGGGTCTGCCGAGTCCCATGTACTTCAGCTGCCTCGCTGAGTGTTGGGTCTGCCGAGTCCCATGAACTTCAGCTGCCTCGCTGAGTGTTGGGTCTGCCGAGTCCCATGTACTTCAGCTGCCTCGCTGAGTGTTGGGTCTGCCGAGTCCCATGAACTTCAGCTGCCTCGCTGAGTGGTGGGTCTGCCGAGTCCCATGAACTTCAGCTGCTTCGGGAGTGTCAGTTAGTCTGAATAACATAATACATAGTTTATTGTCATTGATATATTTAATTCAACACCTTGCGATACCATGGCAGATAAGTGACAAGTATAGAAACCTACTTACTTTGAAAATATAAGCTAAAAACCCCCGATTACATATTATGTCTGCAACCTCTACTTAAAGGCTATGGATACAACTATCACGTTATTTAAATCCCATCCACCCAATTAAATAAAATAAAATTAAATTGAATTTGGCCAACCAACACACACAAGTAGCCTAACGGTGGTATTTGAATACACGTATGGTAGTACTGCATTAAATTTTAATGTAAAAAATGAGCCATACTCATCAGCTATAAATGAGCCATACTCATCAGCTATAAATGAGCCATACTCATCAGCTATAAATGAGCCATACTCATCAGCTATAAATGAGCCATGCTCATCAGCTATAAATGAGCCATACTCATCAGCTATAAATGAGCCATACTCATCAGCTATAAATGAGCCATACTCATCAGCTATAAATGAGCCATACTCATCAGCTATAAATGAGCCATACTCATCAGCTATAAATGAGCCATACTCATCAGCTATAAATGAGCCATACTCATCAGCTATAAATGAGCCATACTCATCAGCTATAAATGAGCCATACTCATCAGCTATAAATGAGCCATACTCATCAGCTATAAATGAGCCATACTCATCAGCTATAAACGAGCCATACTCATCAGCTATAAATGAATCCCTCCTTCATTCTTGATTAAAAGAAAAATAAATGTCGTGAGTTCAATTTTTGGGTACAACAACTCAAAGAATACCAGTTTAACTATGGTATTTAACTCATAATAAATATTTTTACCTCTGCCATACTGGTTTCCATAATGGTTCTTGAATATCTTTTACTTGTGTTATTTGTTCACCACAAGCGGCCGCTCCGTGCTCAAACAGACAGTGTGTCTACCAGACCACCCCTGGCTCTCCTCTGTATGTACTGGAGTGAAAAGGGTTGCTTGCTTTCCTCTGCACACATGGTTCGGATCTCTGTAACAAGCTTACTTGTGTTTGGCTGGCTATTGACCTAATTGGAACAGGGAATAAATGCAGCAGTTGTTTGCTGAGGAAAAAGAAGCTTTGCGAATAAAATCAAACTTATAAGATTTTTTCCTTAAGACGAATATTCTGATAACATTCATACTAATGATTAAATTAATGACAATTTAATACTAAATTATAAATAACTTAAAAATTCTCAAGTTACTCCAATAAAACAATTTATTTTCGTGAGGCCTTTCGCCTACAATGTTGGCATTTCAGAGACCAACAAAATTCTAATTTAAACATAAAAAAAAATTATTTTCGGCTTTATGAAAATAAATAATTTCACTGGAGTAACCTGAGAATTTTAAAATTATTTATAATATAAACGATCTCCAATAAAGAACTCGTTTAAATTTAATACTACTTTTACAGAATTTCAACAGACGGATGTTTGTAACAGAGGAAACATGCTTGTACATGAGCCACATGTATATTGCAAAATGATTTTGCTGGTCTGCATTTGACCATTCAAATTGATATAATTTTAATTGATACATAATACTGACAAATACAAAATGAGGATAAGCAGTATAAAACGTTGTTTGCATTTTAATGACATAAAACAAAAAAAGGAAATATATACTATATATATTTATATATATGTTTTTTTTACCATATATAAGGAAATAAGTATATGTTTATACATATATAAAATGTAGCATGTAGCCTATAGCATATTATAAAAGTTTCAAATTTCAGATAAGAAAAAAAAGATTTATTTTATTTAATATCACGAGATATAGCCTAATTTCATATTTTTCCGAACGTTCCAGAAATTTTTAAGAGTTATTGAATACCATCGAATACTCCTGGCTGTTCTGTACTTATGTAGAAATTTCTAGAGGATGAAATTTCCAGCCCTTAAATCTTCAACAGCACGCCCATCAGATAATGGGGACCTTAGGGGGGCTACCGCACCATATAACCCTTTGTCACATCAGCATTGGTTTTAGAGTTTTAGTGCCACGCTCACTGTACACTTACTTTTTTACAATATATTGATTGATTAAGCGTTTGTATTCCTAAACTATACAATAAAATTTATAAATAAATAATACACGATATGCAGATCTGTAAATGCTTTGTAGTCGGTAACTAATCACCTTCAAAGGTCATTTCCTTTGACTGACCTGTGACCTGTTAATAAATAACTATCCGCCTATAGATACAATGTCTGTGCCACATTCACTTGGCTGTTATTATCAGCTGCAGGTTACATTTGATCTTTTCCCACTTTATAGTTAAGCAAGCCGACAGTTTCCAAGCGAAATAAACCCAGTTTAATGATTGGGGCTACAGTTACACTCTGTCTTTTTCCAGTTGAGCAAGCCATTGCCAGCTCAATAAACTACATTGTATAATAATCGTTATTCTAAAATATAAAGGTTATGACGAACTATAAAAAAACAGTAAATATATAACACTTCTGAAATTTAAACTTTATTTTATGCTATACTTTCAAATTAATTAAATAAAAACATAGATTATGAATGATAATAAAGTATAGTTAAGAACAATACTTAGGAATATCGAAGAATTTCAATCTTTTTTAACTTGATTTATTAGCGGAGACAGTTCCTCTTGTCTATAGAGACGAATCGTTTTGTCGTTATTTTGCTCGTTGGACCTCCGAACCACGGCACATGGTCGGAAGAGGTTGGCCATACATTAGTTTTGAGGCTTTTGAAAAATCAGTAAATGTACTCAAATCGTGTTCAAAGAGTACAATATCCTTCTAGAAGATGACTTCCGTAATAGGCTACATTTTTGTGCAGTCGTCAGGTATAAAATTCTCCAGGTTTTTTTTAATGATGAAGTTCAACAGACATGAAATTTAGAATTTTCATAACACCCGCTGCTGGGCAGATCCTAAAATTGAGACACAATCACAATGTTTCCTGAACAGAGTTAGCTCTTTGCACTTCCTTCAACATGACCTGATTAATATGATTGAAAATGTGTTCCCTAAATCGTTGTTACCTAAAAAGCATGTGGTAAAAACCCCTAAAAAATTACTTCTGTGTAAACAACAATCAACTTATTTATTTGTATAATATAGAATCACGATTCAGGAAATCAGGATGTTCCTCTCTGGCATTAAAATGTCATCCGATTCCCACTCGTCGGATGTTACGTAACTGCAATCGCACGGCAGTCGAAAACGGGATGTCTGGAGCGTGCGGGTCGCTCGGGTCGCAACCATTGTGCGGACCACTTTCACACTGGTTATAATAAGTCATAAACAATCGCAGATGGGTGATAACTGGTGACTTGAGTGTGGGTGTAGTGGAGACACGACTATTGGTCCCAAAGGGAAACTACTTTATATATCAGTTACGCATATTAAAGAAATGAAACCGTCGGAGATTGTTTGGTAACCGTTTAACTTGATCAAACGAAGCTGGGAAGTGGCTGAGAACTAACTGGCAATCTCACGACTAACTTGCCCCAACACTAGCAACTGGATTACTATGCCTCTTGTACACTTATCGAAATTCTTTATTGTTTATTTGTATCAGTACGTGATACTGCGTAAATTTGACATAAAATCTAAATATGTTACGGTTATAACTATAACTAACATACATTTAAACATTTTTAATCATATATAATTACATTTATATAAAACCGTCAGAATCAAAATCCCTTTCGAACAAATATTTTAATAATATTAGTTTTTATTTGTACAATCTTTAACAGAACATATAAATTAATACATATTTTTTGGAAATTACAAGATTAAAAGAATAATATTTAATACACCGTCAAGTTGAGTTAAACATGAAAAGTTTTGTTTATGAGCTTTTATTTCATACACCTAGAAACTCGAAATAAATGTCACATAGTGGTTTTAATCAAAATGTTCGGCTACACTTCGAAAAACAGCAAAAAAGTCTCTGGAAGTCCTTGTGGTCGTAAGCTATTCTCTTTATACCATATAGGATTTCATATAAGTTATATATATTCATATAAGGAACTTATATATTCATATAAGTTTCACACATTCAGCAAATGTAATTCCAAATGGAAATTCCCAATTTCCATTGTTAACTGACTTTTATTTGTATAACAAACAGCCAAGATACTACATTAATTACATTGTGTGATTATACAAACAGCCAAGATACTACATTAATTACATTGTGTGATTATACAAACAGCCAAGATACTACATTAATTACATTGTGTGATTATACAGCCAAGATACTACATTAATTACATTGTGTGATTATACAGCCAAGATACTACATTAATTACATTGTGTGATTATACAGCCAAGATACTACATTAATTACATTGTGTGATCATACAGCCAAGATACTACAATTATTACATTGTGTGATTATACAAACAGCCAAGATACTACATTAATTACATTGTGTGATTATACGTACAGCCAAGGTTTTGAACATATAATATGTTTTATTTGAAATATTAATCTTAAAAAGTAAATATGAATATATATATATATATATATATATATATATATATATATATATCATATTTACATTTTATATATATATATCATATATGAATATATATTATATATATCAACATAAATCATGTTGATGTCAATAAAATGTATAGATGTCAAGACGAAATAGTATTGTTCGTCTTCTGCGAGCCGTTCTGTTGAAGAAGACGAAGAGGGGTGAACTCCAGACATACACATTCATTAAAGACAGCAGCAGTCAGTTTACAAATAGTTGTCGGTGCGGGGACATGTCACCCTGCGTGGGTGGGCCTGTCGGTGTCGCCCATGTAAACATCCCGCCCGCGGTGACACCACATCTGGTGCGGCAGTGGCAACTTGAAACACGGAAAAATTGATTGTAGATTTTGCGATTTCAAGGAAAATTTACAAAGTTAAAAATAATTAACAACAACGGTCAGTAAAACTATTGTAAACTGTTATTAATGTAATCAGTTGTAAATAGCTTCTTCATTTATGTAATACAATTGCCATCATCAAAATACACTTGGAAAACCAGTTTTACTTCAGTAATAAATCGATAAAAACTACCAAACTACACCGAGGCCCTTCGATCATAAATCATGAGGAATAAACATAACTTCTTAAGGTCCACCGACCTACCAAACCTCCTCTAGCCTTAGGGCACAACCTTCCCAGTTTTATCTACGTTGGAATAAAAAAATTCTGTTACGTAAAACAAACGTAAGAGAATGACTTATGATATTAGTTATGACACTAATATCATGAAAAACAATCACGACCCCTTAGACCCCACCCACTCATCCGAACGAACTCATAATATCCCTCAACTCCAACATGATTTTAGTGTTATTGTAACTGGAACACGTTTGTGGAGACTATGTGCAACATTAATAAATAAAATACAGAAAAGGTAATGGCGGACAGTTATTAGTATCATAACATGACTTATCAGATAGTAAGAAGAGCATGTTGCAAACACTACTGTAATATTAGTATTCATTGTTTTTAATATATCAACATTAAAAAATATCCCATGACAGTCAAACTTTACATTACGAAGAGTGTTATATTGCTTAAGACTGCTGCTTGCCAAACTTCAAGTTATAATCGATGTATCGAATGATTTCATTCCCCTATTTTATGCATATCAGAGTTTTTAGGCCTGTAGGTCCATTAAACGATACGTAATAACTGTACAATTTCAAAAACAAACATTTTACGTGTTTATTTTATGGAAATATTTGTACAGTCTTGGATTTTCATTTGTACGAGGAATTTTTTGTTAATTCATTGACACACCTCTTGAAAATTGATTATTTTGAAGTAACACGAGCTTGTACTGCCGTAACCTTCATGCTTGAATGGATTTATATAGAATAATTAAACAATAACACTAATGAAGCACTCATTTTATGAGTTATATGACGCAAATTTGTTTGACATTTTGAAGTAATATCTTTATATTTAAGGAGTTGTTTACATTGTAGGCTACTGTATATTTTTTCTCAGTTTGAAATTAACGTTAATCTTTACAAACAATGGTGTTATTATTTTTTTTTTTTTCAAGAATAACGCCATTCTAACAACGTTTTGTGAACGTGATTTTCGAATTATTCTTGACATGGTTCAATAATTAAGCTCTAAAATAGATCCACCAATTTAAAATAAGTTACCATTTTTCCAAATCAAACTTACCCTGAATTTTAGAACGTAAGCCGTCGGTGTCATAACTAAAATCTATATTTTCCGGTGAGAACCGCGTCAAGGTGGTATCTACATTACTAACAAGATAACCAGACGTTTCGTCAATGGTGTGATGTGGCATTCTAGTGGTATCGCTGAGCTGAGACTTGTCTACTGATGTACTTTCAGAGATACCACTGATGATGACACATCACAGCATGGGCGAAACGTCTGGTTATCTTGTAAATATGTAGATACCACCTTGACGCGGTTCTCACCGGAAAATATAGATTTTAGTTACCCTGAATTTCACTTAATCCCACCTAGTCGCAAAGGAGAAAACTCCACTCATACAACCTCACGATGTTAACCTAGACCCTAAATGGTGGGTTCAAAGTATGTACCAAATTAGTACGATTCATATGAAGTTTATGTAAATGTGTAAATTTTATGTGGAATGTACATAAAATTCTGGTTAAGTATCTAACCTAAGATACATGCCTCGCACCAAAGATTTAGGATTAATTAATGATTAACTTTTTTTTAATATTTTTAAATCACTATCCATTAGGATTAGTTGAGAAGAAGGAATTGAGAAATGAATTGGCCGTTAATAGGGGTTTGGCGACCGGCACTCGTTACAAAACATTAGGTCGTTGGAATGCCACGAGGCAAAGGTACTTAGGGCACGAACGGTAAATTACGGCAGTAAGAAAGGAAGGGGACGCGATAAATAAGGGGGTGCGTAAATCAAGAGGTAAGACACAACTCAAGGCGCACTGTCGTTAGTAACAGCCCCTAGGTGAGCTCTTACCGCTCCACCGTACTACAGAGGACTAACACATATTGTTAAAGGACAGTATTGTGAGCAACTTTAAATAAATCTAGTGGTACAAACAATTAAAAATTAAGTTTTTTATTCTCATAAGAGAGAATCCACTGACCGAAAAAAGCAATATGTCATACAAATTATTATTGTAGAACATATTATTGAGACAGTCTGTATGGCAACGGTTATTTGTAACTGAATGGGCGGGAGGGACCATACAATATCACATGTACTTAAATAGCGCTTAAACATAGGGTGAGTGGAGAGTCCATCTACCATTAAGTTTATACACAATTTGAATGAGAGGGTATAGATGATGTCTCATGAATTTAGAAGCATGGAGAGGGGGGCATATACCGTCGATTAGGTGATAACAACATACTATAGCGATTGCTGGGTTTTGGATCATGAACTTCTTACACGTGTGTGTGGGTGGCACGCACTAAGTCGCTAGTACGGTGCAGATGGTTCTTCTTTAAATACTTTTATAAATGCATAAAATGTCGAGAATAGGACGATAAGTTGTTGGTTGACACGTTACAAGAGATAAATGCACCGACACATTGTTTTAAGAGTGTAAAGTTAAATGACTCTATATTAGTTTATTATGAAGACATAGGCCTACATTCTTTTATAGTCCTATAGGCACTGGCCTTTGTGAGTAAAAAAAGACTGAACTTTCTATTTAATGACTGTAGTTTTTGAGTAGTAAGGTACCACTGTCCATGTGAGGGTAGGCCTAGTTGGGTGGGTCTACATGTAGGGCGGGCGAGTGGGTATGTCAATACCCACTGGTATTTGTATTCTTTAAACTGTCTTTGTAAGTGTCTATTAATATTAATCGTGACAACACTGATAACTAAGACATTGCCTCCTAGTAACTGGATTACACCAATACAATGTAACTGTGGAAAGTTTTTGGTAGGCAGCCGATTGTTCTCGTCAGATGGTTTTAAAACGCAGTTTAACTTAAAATCACCTCTACGTTTCATCAGATAATACAATGAGTTACATCATATAATACAATGAGTTACATCAGATAATAAAATGAGTTCTTACGTACTGTACGTAAGATAATACAATACCACTGTATGTGTATGGGTGGGCGGGTGGGTCAATACCAGTGTACTTGTATGGGTGGGCGGGTGGGTCAATACTACTGTACGTGTATGTGTGGACAAGTAGGTCAATAACACTGTACGTGTATGGGAGAGCGGGTGGGCCAATACCACCGTACGTGTATGGGAGGGCGGGTGGGCCAATACCACCGTACGTGTATGGGTGGGCGGGTGGATGATCAACACCGTACGTGTATGGGAGGGCGTGTGGGCCAATACCACCGTACGTGTATTTAATAAAAAACTATTTAAGTGTGCTCAGTTATTATTTTTTTTATAACTGCTTCTTCCGAGGGAAACAAAGGGATAAGGGAGTTTAATTTATTTAAGTATCCCTTTGCAGTACGTAAATTGGGACGAACTGGAAACGAATTGCCGCCGACAAGTGAGTAAACATGTCAGTAGTCGGTCGTTTTTCCAGTTTTCCCGCGTAAATTGGCCGCCAGGGAGGGAATGGACACAGAGATCAATGGCAAGGGGTGAGCTATGCTAAGGGCTGGCTTGGGACGTATATACGCCGCTATAATGACGGTATATTTACAGCCAATCTGGGCCAAGACGGACGACGTGACAGACGCTATTTACGAGGCCCTTAATGCGGTGCAAGTACAGCGATGCCGAAACCCGCCACACCGTGGTCAGCGTAGTGTAGTCTGTTACTCACTCTCTTAGTCAAACATAATATCTGGTGCTCGGGTAACGAGTGGTAAGCTACTCGCCCCAGAAACTTGTTGTTCAGTGTTTGATTCTCAGGATAACGGAAGGAAACGTCCATGTCTCCCGGAGTTGATCCATCACATGCTCGGATCCCTGAGCATCCAGCACATGTCGTTCCTGGATTAGTATAATACTAATGTTCCAGGAATTGGCTTGAAAGTGGATTTAAGGCTCTTCAAGATTATTTATGAAGTAGGTTAGTTCACACTAACTAGATTGAGTACTTGTTTATTCACTCGTATTTTAGGGGTAGTTTCTACTTTTCAGGCGTGACTGGCCTGATTGTGAATGTGAACGCAGGTAGTTTTTATGCGCATGAACTTACTAAAGCTGTGTTCACAACTAGCCACGGTTACGACCACAGTGAAAAATATCCTGAGATTTATTTATATATTTAAATAAATATTGGCCGCCACCATCAATATCCTTTAGCTGACAACTTTGGTATAAACGCGGCTAAAGATACTAAATGTCTAGGAAATATCCAATCACACAATTTTTTTCTCGTTTAAATGTACGTGATAACATGTGAATTAATAAACTTTGTTATAAGTTTTAATTATATTACCCTAGTAGGGACAAAAAAGTACTTGAATTTTAATCAATTTTCCCTGTGAAACATCAACTTTATACTTTTAATACTCACAATCCTGACAATGAATCACATTTATATTTCAATACGAGTTTGACGAGACTTTCTTCTATAAATTAATAAATATCTGCATTTTAACTTTTCAAGAAAAAGTCCTTTCCTATTTTCCTGAAAAAACGAGTAAAATTATATTAATTAATTAATGCGTAGAGGTCGTAAAATTAATTACTTGGTCATGTTTTAATCCTTATGAAATGTATAGTTAGCATACATTACTTTTATATGAGTAAGTAAATGCAGTGATTTTAAATTTGATTTAAATAAATTTAAAACCAATACAACTATTTACGCATATAAAAGTAATTTATCGTAACTACACATTCCATTAGGATTACAACATGACCAAGTAATTAATTTTACAACCTAATAATTGCCACGCCAACCTAATAATTTCCTGAAACGTTGTTTCAGGAAATTGATAAAACATTTTTCCTTCAAACGTTAAAATCTTTTAATTTATAAAACGTATCTAGTTAAAATTCCGGTACTTTTTTTAACCTCCTAGGATAAAAATTACTAACCGTTATGATAAAATGTAATAATGGATATAATATACCGTAAAATTAAACGATCAAAATAATGGTGTAATTGGAATTTTCATAGGCCTCTTAGTTTCTTAGTAAACAACCTTCGAACACGGGTGCACATAATTTCTGGGCCGACAGAAGCTAGAAAGGGCATCTGATGTACAGCAGACAAAAGCGCTACCAACTATCTGGATTAGGACAATCGAAATTTCCTCGTTCATAACGCGTCTTTCCACGTACTTCCTCGTGTTGAAAACCCAGAGCATGTTGTAATTTTTAAAATACTACTGTACTGTGTATCACTCTAATTTTCAACACTTTTTATTTTAACGATCCCATACAAAAGTATGAAATACAAATGTAATATTTAATTTTTACTATAAATCAAAAACCAATTTTGCACCCCTGTGCTATCTGCGCCCTTGGCGGGGGCCTCTGCCGCCAATGCCTAGTTACGTCCCTGCGCCCTTGGCGGGGGCCTCTGCCGCCAATGCCTAGTTACGTCCCTGCGCCCTTAGCGGCGGCCTCTGTCGCCAATGCCTAGTTACGTCCCTGCGCCCTTGGCGGGGTCCTCTGCCACCAATGCCTAGTTACGTCCCTGCGTCCTTGGCGGGGGCCTCTGCCGCCAATGTCTAGTTACGTCCCTGCGTCCTTGGCGGGGGCCTCTGCCGCCAATGCCTAGTTACGTCCCTGCGCCCTTGGCGGGGCCATCTGCCACCCATGCCTAGTTACGTCCCTGCGCCCTTGGCGGGGGCCTCTGCCGCCAAAGCCTAGTTACGTCCCTGCGGCAGGAGCAGTAACCTCTGTAAATGAATTATCATAATTGACTTTATCTATTCCATGCATATGAGTTAAAGTATAAATTCTTAAAATTAATAATTGCTGTAAAGCACTGGCAGTTCAATGATGAAAAAAGAGTATACAATCGTATTTGCATGGATTCATCTTTATTTAGCTTCGAATCCGAAACAAATTCTCTGTGGTAAACTTGTGAGACATAGGCTAAGACTTGTTATGTAAAAGTCTCTAAGGCACTTTCTACCTACATACATTACAAAGTGTTCCTCTTGACATCAACCATATGATTTCAGAAAGACAAAGAGGACCCCGTGACATCATCAGGGCCAACTAATGTAAGAGGGGTAGGTGGCGAACCCTTGATGAAGTGGGGTCGCGAGAAACAACAATCTGGCAATAACCGTGGGGTGACACAGCCAGGACCCCTCACACAGATCGACCCTTCCACTCTTTCATTTGCTAAATTATCCGCAATGACGTTTCGGAATTCGCCCTCGGCCCTCCTCATGACTGCACTTGTCATTGTATGTGTTTTGACAGCGCTTTTAGCGGCCCAGTCAAATTGCTTCATTCCGAGGGTCGCAATGACTGATCTCCCACTTGATGAGGCTAAGGGATTCAGTGGAATGAGTATTATTCTTTCTGCAACCCTAATGGATGATGTTTAAATGTTTTATGTAAGTTTAGCTCCTTCAATCGTTAATATTAAGTTTGGTTAATGTTATTGTGATAGTAGGGGCCTAAGCAAATTAGTAACAATTGAAATACGAACAAAATAGACAAACGAAGGTGTATTCATTTCTTCAATAACTTTAACTGTACAATAGCCAGAAAGAGATACATATGTCGTTTGGAATTTATCTAAAAGGGAATAAATTACTAAGTTCTTTAATTAAATTAACTTGTCATTAGACAGGTCATTTTCTCTATGGCTTGAGTTCCTACAGATCACATAACAACTTGAACCAAAGAGAGCGACTGCTGATTGTTTATTATTTTGTCATCAGGAAGGGTAATTAGTGGTGGGTAACAAACAAACAAGTAGATATTGAATTGAACAAAGTACAGTGAGTGTAGGTTCGTAACTGAAATAAAAAAAATTACAGAAAGGATTATTAAAAACTCAGGATGACAAGATATATCAGTGCTGAAATGATAATGTGGTATGGAGACGAATAACAGTGGGTGGCTTTACATTCATTAAAAATTTTTGGTCATAAGCGGACAGGTAATTTAGTCAGTGGTTACCGTTATGAACAGATCTTCAGTATATCGTAGAATCATCGGAGATATGAGCACCTGTTTGAGAAGAAACGATGAGAAAGTGCTGATTTGTTACGAAAAGGTTTGTCATTAGAAATGGCGATTGTTACCCTTATTTAACAAATGAAAAGATGTCAGCTAAAGTATGTTTGATAACCCACATAAGACATTTGTTCATCAAATTATACACAATTGCATGATTAAATGAACCATACACACATTTCATAGTAGTCCGAATGTTATAATTTGCCCACTTCATTAATTATGTTCACAACTCTTTTCGATGAAATATTTCTTTTCTTTGACTATTACTTAGTATATATTATTAAGTAAATTGGTAGTCTACAAATATAAAATAGCAAAATGAAACCGTAGAGATGTTATGTGCTTGAAATCTTTAAACAACTAGACTATACATTTTGATTTTTAATTAAAGACCTAATGTAAGAGAAAGACTACTTTTAAATATGGTAATTGGGGCTTATTAATTGGCCAACATCAACAGATTAGTTATCGAGGTCTCTAATGTTTGTATTCTAAAAGTAAAATATCTAATGACAACTAATTGGTGAAGGGAGATACCAGAGTCCACTCGCAGCTGGCCGTCGACAGTGGCCGGCTGAGACATACTGCATCGTCATGTATTTTAACGGAGATCTCGCCAGTCGACACCTCGTCTCGACACTGGCATTCCACCGGTGAATAGGACACCCATTATGAGAGGACAAATAAATAGGCCTACTGTGGTGGCGCAGTCAGACCGACATGTGTTGGTGGAGTAGTAGCTGAGGTGTAACGGTGATGTCTCTACAGCCAAACAGCTCCAGTGGATATGTGACGGACATAGATGAATGTAACTGAATACGGCTGAGTGTGAGCTAGGATATGTTCTATCTACACATTGCTACTGTGGTGGCGCAGTCAGACCGACATGTGTTGGTGGAGTAGTAGCTGAGGTGTAACGGTGATGTCTCTACGGCCAAACAGCTCCAGTGGATATGTGACGGACATTGATGCATGTAACTGAATACGGCTGAGTGTGAGCTAGGATATGTTCTATCTACCCATTGCTACTATGGTGGCGCAGTCAGACCGACATGTGTTGGTGGAGTAGTAGCTGAGGTGTAACGGTGATGTCTCTACGGCCAAACAGCTCCAGTGGATATGTGACGGACATTGATGAATGTAACTGAATACGGCTGAGTGTGAGCTAGGATATGTTCTATCTACCCATTGCTACTATGGTGGCGCAGTCAGACCGACATGTGTTGGTGGAGTAGTAGCTGAGGTGTAACGGTGATGTCTCTACGGCCAAACAGCTCCAGTGGATATGTGACGGACATTGATGCATGTAACTGAATACGGCTGAGTGTGAGCTAGGATATGTTCTATCTACCCATTGCTACTGTGGTGGCGCAGTCAGGCCGACATGTGTTGTTGGAGTAGGAGCTGAGGTGTAACGGTGATGTCTCTACGGCCAAACAGCTCCAGTGGATATGTGACGGACATTGATGCATGTAACTGAATACGGCTGAGTGTGAGCTAGGATATGTTCTATCTACCCATTGCTACTGTGGTGGCGCAGTCAGGCCGACATGTGTTGTTGGAGTAGGAGCTGAGGTGTAACGGTGATGTCTCTACGGCCAAACAGCTCCAGTGGATATGTGATGGACATTGATGCATGTAACTGAATACGGCTGAGTGTGAGCTAGGATATGTTCTATCTACCCATTGCTACTGTGGTGGCGCAGTCAGGCCGACATGTGTTGGTGGAGTAGTAGCCGAGGTGTAACGGTGATGTCTCTACGGCCAAACAGCTCCAGTGGATATGTGACGGACATTGATGAATGTAACTGAATACGGCTGAGTGTGAGCTAGGATATGTTCTATCTACCCATTGCTACTGTGGTGGCGCAGTCAGGCCGACATGTGTTGGTGGAGTAGTAGCCGAGGTGTAACGGTGATGTCTCTACGGCCAAACAGCTCCAGTGGATTTGTGACGGACATTGATGCATGTAACTGAATACGGCTGAGTGTGAGCTAGGATATGTTCTATCTACCCATTGCTACTGTGGTGGCGCAGTCAGGCCGACATGTGTTGGTGGAGTAGTAGCCGAGGTGTAACGGTGATGTCTCTACGGCCAAACAGCTCCAGTGGATATGTGACGGACATTGATGCATGTAACTGAATACGGCTGAGTGTGAGCTAGGATATGTTCTATCTACCCATTGCTACTGTGGTGGCGCAGTCAGGCCGACATGTGTTGTTGGAGTAGTAGCTGAGGTGAAACGGTGATGTCTCTACGGCCAAACAGCTCCAGTGGATATGTGACGGACATTGATGAATGTAACTGAATATACGGCTGAGTGTAAACTAGGATATGTTCTATCTACACATTGCTACTGTGGTGGCGCAGTCAGGCTGACATATGTTGGTGGAGTAGGAGCCGAGGTGTAACGGTGATGTCTCTACAGCCAAACATCTCCAGTGGATGTGTGACGGACATTGATGAATGTAACTGAATACGGCTGAGTGTAAACTAGGATATGTTCTATCTACACATTGCTACTGTGGTGGCGCAGTCAGGCCGACATATGTTGGTGGAGTAGTAGCTGAGGTAAAACGGTGATGTCTCTACGGCCAAACAGCTCCAGTGGATATGTGACGGACATTGATGAATGTAACTGAATATACGGCTGAGTGTAAACTAGGATATATTCTATCTACACATTGCTACTGTGGTGGCGCAGTCAGGCTGACATATGTTGGTGGAGTAGTAGCCGAGGTGTAACGGTGATGTCTCTATAGCCAAACATCTCCAGTGGATGTGTTACGGACATTGATGAATGTAACTGAATACGGCTGAGTGTAAACTAGGATATGTTCTATCTACACATTGCTACTATGGTGGCGCAGTCAGGCTGACATATGTTGGTGGAGTAGTAGCCGAGGTGTAACGGTGATGTCTCTATAGCCAAACATCTCCAGTGGATGTGTTACGGACATTGATGAATGTAACTGAATACGGCTGAGTGTAAACTAGGATATATTCTATCTACACATTGCTACTGTGGTGGCGCAGTCAGGCTGACATATGTTGGTGGAGTAGTAGCCGAGGTGTAACGGTGATGTCTCTATAGCCAAACATCTCCAGTGGATGTGTTACGGACATTGATGAATGTAACTGAATACGGCTGAGTGTGAGCTAGGATATGTTCTATCTACCCATTGCTACTGTGGTGGCGCAGTCAGGCCGACATGTGTTGTTGGAGTAGGAGCTGAGGTGAAACGGTGATGTCTCTACGGCCAAACAGCTCCAGTGGATATGTGACGGACATTGATGAATGTAACTGAATACGGCTGAGTGTAAACTAGGATATGTTCTATCTACACATTGCTACTGTGGTGGCGCAGTCAGACCGACATGTGTTGGTGGAGTAGTAGCCGAGGTGTAACGGTGATGTCTCTACAGCCAAACAGCTCCAGTGGATATGGGACGGACATTGATGAATGTAACTGAATACGGCTGAGTGTAAACTAGGATATGTTCTATCTACACATTGCTACTGTGGTGGCGCAGTCAGACCGACATGTGTTGGTGGAGTAGTAGCCGAGGTGTAACGGTGATGTCTCTACGGCCAAACAGCTCCAGTGGATATGGGACGGACATTGATGAATGTAACTGAATACGGCTGAGTGTAAACTAGGATATGTTTTGTCTATTTAGTAATTACAGTTTTTTGAAACGTTTATGATGAATTGTTCGTAGATTTTAAATTGGTGTGAAATATCTAATGCACAAAGTGATAAAATAAATACACTACGTAAACATTTTATTCTTATATGTTACCATCTTAACTTAAAGTAGCCTTATCTCTTTACGGAAAACGCAAAAAATGTGGTTTTCTACTTGAAGGAGTTTGTCCTCATAATTGATCGTATTATTGAAGTGTCATTGGATAGTTAAAGAATTTTCCACTGGACCACGTTTTGAATTCTGAAAAAAAATAGTACTGTATTTCTTTACAGTTTCTTTTCATTTATTTATGAGAAACATAACCTGTAATATTAAAATGAAACGGTCATAAAATCAAATTAGGTCCTGTAGATTCGATCTTTTAATAATCATATAGCGTTCGATATAATTCATTATAGTAATTAACTCGAACTGTTCAGTTGAAATAGAAACGGCTTGTTATAGCCCATTGACTGTTTTTAGGGTGTTATGCCAAGCTATATAGGACTAACGACTTTCCAGTGGGGGTGGCGTGGCAGTTTGTTAAACTTAACATAAACATTGCAATTAAACTTGATATCTAGGATTAAATAAAATCAAAATTTGTAGTGCTGGGATCTCCTACGAATATGCGATTTCCATTTTTTAATGAAAATTAAACGCTAAAATTCAATTTTCAAACAGTTATATTATAGTAGTGTTGAACAGTTTATCGGCCTCACTTTTAATTTTTCAAAGCCATGCAGGGTGGACAAAAATATGGAAAAGCTTTTACAACTTTTGTATGACTTCACTTGTAAAATTTAAATATTGTACATGATCATGGTTACAAAGATCATGATCTTTGACGATATTAGCGACACTTTATCTTTTCAAGGGGACGGCCCTCGAGGAGTTGAACGAAAATTTTCAATGCAAGTCAAGGTTGAGTTTGTTATCAAATAAATGGTCTATTTAAGAGAAATACTGCCACAAACCGGACTTTGAAAGGTTTATCCTTTCCAGAGTAGCGGTCATTTAAATTTCAAAGTAACAAATTTGAACAATATTATTTATCCACTATTTAACGGTTTTAAGTAAATTATTCTGATCAAATATTATACTTTATGGAACACAATTATTAAAAAAAATTAAATTACCAAATTACCTATTGAAAAAAATAACTTTGTTGAATAAGCGATTCCATATTTTTTTCGACCTAGTATATTGAATTTTGAAGTACAAGTATCATTAACGCTGTATTTGATACGTACCAATCTATGACAAAGAACACACTCATCAGTTACTTCATATAAACAATCATTTCATTACACTAAACCATGACGGTTAGGTTTTAAGACGTACTCCGGTCTGGAACTCCAGAAATCCCAGGACTATGAATTATTTCCAGCCTTAAATTTTAATCTATTGATATGTAATTCAACAATTCCTTTCTTATATTTTATGTATATACATGAAATACGGTTCATTATTTTCATTACAAAACTAAGTCATTTACCGCTAAAATTACATCCTATTTTGATTTTATAACCGCTGCTTTATTATTTACATTCTTATTTAATTTCAATATGATATTGTGTTATTTCATATTTATATCATTATGTCGATAAGTACAAATAACAGTTATCCAATAGATAATTAACTTTTCAGTGTTTTATATGATATTTGAAGATTGGTATACGATTATGACCTCAAAAAATGATTGGCAAGGAATGTGTTTGGGTGGAAGCTAACTTAACTAACACCGAACAATGTAACTAAATGCCTATTACCACTGTGATGTGATGGGTTCCAGCACAGCCACTCTTTTGCCCTAGAACAATCACAGTTTCAGTTCTATGGAGACTTCTGCTATGTCTCATCCCTATAAGATAAGAACCTTGTTCCATGCCTCCAGCAGTAGGCTCCGGGGGGCCGTGGAAGATCGATACTGGAGACCACACTCACTGACCCCGTAACTACCCTTGTATTGGGCTACTGGAGGAAATCGATGATCCCTATTGTCAGAGTATGTGGGCGTTTCCATCCTTCGTTGGTTGGACATTCGGTTTTACCATATGAGATTCCTGTCACTGAATGTTCCCGACTGTGTTAATGTCTCTAGTTTTACATATTCATTATCCATGTTTAGCCCCAAAGCTTACGTCGAAGTACTGAGCTTACATACAGTTGTTCTGAGCTGTAAGACGGAATATTCCAAGTAAGTGATATAATATTACATTTCTAGTTTTACCCTCGTTTGCAGCAATGTAAAAATAAACTAAACTCCCTAAAATGTTCCAAAGAATAGTTAGACTAAACGATTTGTTCTTAAATGAACAGTTTTAATTACAGTAGGTATTATTACAAGCACCTTGCGTATTAATGATGTACATGGTAGTTGTAAATAGGTGAATATTTTAGAATATGATTCATTTTTTCTTTGATTATATACCTGTGTATGGGTCGGTGAGTGAGTCAATACTACTGTTCGTATATGGGCGGGCGGGTGGGTCAATAACACTGAATGTATATGGATTTGTGGGTGGGTTAATAAATACTACTGTGCCCCGATCAACGTGCGTGTATGAGCGGGTGGGTGGCATAAGTCAAATACTTTCACCAATAAGTATATCCAATGTATAATACAAATCAATGTATACAACCAAGCGACCTATTAAATTAACTGGTGTGAGTGAGTTGTGCTGAGTGGTGGAGTTGAGATAGAGAACTACTCTTCTCTCACTGTGTAATTTCATTTAAAAATTAACAAAACAACCAGGATGACAGAAGGCTACGTGCTGGCGGTGCAATAGCAAGGTTCACCCACTACGACATAAACAGCAGTGACCACTGGTTGCCTTGTTTGACATGAACGAATAAAGTTTAGAATGGTTAAATTAAATCATGATTGACAATACAAATAGCAGTTATTAATAACAACACAATGAATAATGTGTAAGCAATAAATAGCAATAAAACAAACGTGTACAGTTCACTACAGCTTTTTTCTCAACGAAACACTTGAAGGCGGAAGTTAGTCATGCCCATGATACACGGTAGCTGAGAGGTGGAAATATGCCCCTCGACTGCTGAACCCCCTACATGCGCTAAATATAACACGCAGTTCGCTTAATCTCCTGCCTAAAATATAGTCGGTTTTTTAAATTTAAATTTATATGTTTTTGTACTCTTCTTAACGAGAAATTTAGGGAGGATCGTTTTATCAGATGTATATGATTAAGTATTTTTATATAAGGAAATTACTAACATTACAGTCACGATATTCATAATATATGATAAAACAACACGATAGCACGCAATTGTTTAATCACAGATAAATATTTCTTGCAATTATAAGTAAATTACAAAATCCTTTCTATTCAACATTACATAACAATTTTTAATAGGACATAAAAAAATAATATTTTACCAAGATATTTTGCTCAATTTGTTTACTTTCATTTGCTATGGTATTTTCAGATCTATAACAATTTGTAATAGGCAAGAGATAATAAGGTATACTATTATTTTACTGATTGCAGATTGAGTAAGTGAATAATGAATAAATATTGTGGTATGGAACTTGTAACATATTTAATCTTCTTTACAAGTAATGACTCAGTACAAGAGGAGTAAAGTTCACGGATACACGTCGTGGCTCATAAACCAGGCAGATTGATTTCCTGATTGAATCGATTTCTATAAGCGATTATAGCCATATTACAACCATTCATTCATATTTAAATCATTTAATTTAACGAAGTAATGGGGAATATTTATACGAGTATGTTGTGTGAATATTTATTTATGTAACTAAACATGATGACGTGTAATTGATATTTTATATTCTATTATTTCTTTTTGGTTTGGTTTAAACTAAAATAATAATACAAATTATACTGATTTAATTATTATTGATAACTACCGAACTAAACAATATAGTTTAACGACTTCACTTTGAAAGGTATAAATTAATTATTCTTAATAGTTTTTGATTTTGATTAATCATTAAACTATACGAGTATTAAATGCAATTCACAAGCTGATAAATATGTAAAATAACAAAGACAATTAAATTAATATTTTAGATGTTTTTGGGTCACTAACACAAAAAGAAATAGACTTAAAAACTATAATCAATGACCAAATAACGCATTAGTTTTATAAGTTAGACTATTTTTAAAAGTTTGGCCTTAAAACAATAGTATATTTCATAACAAGAGTGGAAAGTGGGGTTTTGCATGTTCGAGACCATATGTTTGAAGTGCGAGACTTGTCGAGCACTTCAAATGGTCGAGAACATACAAAACACTTTCACTCGAGTTTTGAACGATACTTTTCACTACACTACGGAATAAAAACAGGTGCTGTTGACTGTGGAAAATTTTCGGTTGTAAACAATGTTACTTACGGTAGTAAACAATAGACAGCTGTTGAAAATATGATGTTTCGCAGGTTGTAAACACATAACGAAAACAGCTGAACTCATAGTAGTGTAGTGAAAATAATATTATAAAGAGTGTCCATTGTTTTTCATAATATAAACACTTAAATTACATACGAGGCAATAAGTTTTATTATGATATTTACCAATACCGTATTATTAAATGTTTAATTGACGAGATTATAATAATTATTATTTTAGGAGTTATAAATAAGTATTTACAATTTACATAGTGCATGTATTAAAAATAATCAAATCTCGAAATATAATTCGCTAGTAAAAATTATAATTACTCTAAAATATCTCGTATGAACTACTGTCAGTTTCAAATTGCAATCTACTCGAGTTTGAACATCCAGTATATATATATATATATATATATATATATATATATATATATATAAAATTTATACATCAAGTTCTAGTTCATTTGATTTTGCTCAGCATCATATAAATTATAAATGTTTATTTTAGTTATTATTTTTCTTATCATCAAAGTATATTGTAATTGGTTACTGTGATACTTAAACGTTGTGACCAAATTATTCAGTTAACATCCTCAGAACATTAAAAATAATGTTTATTATTATGTCATTTCAATAAAAATAACACATTCCACAGGGTATAGTTATGGTTCTTGTAAAGTTCTGTATTTTCATCATCCTCAATACTAATATTTTACTTGATTGCTAAAGAAGTATAAAATATCAACATTGCAAATGACTTCAATTTTATGTCATATTCTTTCTATATTGTTTCATTACAATTTTGTATAAGCTGTAAAAAAAACACACAGAGGTCAAATAATGTCCTATCTCACCTTGTCCTTATCTTTGGTGGGGGAGGGGGTAATGCACAGTTTACATAAACAATGTTCCTTAAAAATGTGAAAACATGTTTTATCTTTGATGTTTTATGTTTATAAGCACATTTCTGTTTTTCTCGAAACAAATTGAAATATCACCCAATAAAATACCATTGGGTTATTGAACAGATGAAGTCTAGAGGTCACTTCCCAGAATCTCTGGTGGTCTAATTGATGACTTAAGCCTGCTCATTACCAGCGATTATACTCCAGGCCCACTTTCAATTTCCAGAGGGATATTGAAAACCCGACGTGTACAAACTGCTAAAACAAATAAGGGGCTATTAAAAAGTGCGGCCGAGGCCGCGGATTACACAAATTGGGCGATAAATTACCGGCGAAGGACCGATGACAAAACGCGAACTAAGCCGGCATTTAATACCAAGATTGGCCAAGAAGTTGGGCAATAAATTCTCACTGTTCGTTTTTAATCTGTCTGGAAGACAGAAGGAGGGTGGGCAAGACAAATATCCAGCCCTAATTGTGCCTGAGATGTTCCCCAACAATTAAACACGATCGTGACGTCACAGTAGTGGAACATCCGGTGTCGTAAGGCCCTGATTGTTCTTTAATGCACACTCTTCTCGCCATAACGATTGCTTTAATTGTCGCAATCTGTCCGCAGATGAGGTGAATTAAAAAGGGGCCCTCGGAGAGAAAAGAGGAGTTTTGTTATTAAAAGACTTTTTATCACGGGATGCGCGGCGAACTTCTTAACTCCACCGGAATATTTAATAAATAATTTCCTGCCGCTGAGTTGACTTTGGCAACTAATTTCGGCCCTTTTGACGTTCCTCGAGCTTGCACGGATTACAACGTTAAATCTGGGAATCGGTAAACTCTTCACCCCTGACTGACGCGATTCACCCTACGAAACCTTCTTAAAAACAATTTACCTTCGAGAAGTTTTAGAAATACTGTTTCTGGCACGGTTTGTGTTGTTAAATTTGATATCATGTCAACAACGATGGTTCGTGTTGAAAGAGTTAGTTGCCGTGGTTAGTAAAAGTAAAAAATTGTGTTTTATATATGTATGTTAAATTTTTGGAATTAAGTGTGCTGTTTACCTCCGTGAAACTCACCAAAAACATGGGTTTCTATTTCATTGATCTAGTCCTCAGTAATAATTGCATCCTAACACTTGAAATATCATTTGGTATGTGAAGCCCTGTTCTAGTGCACCATTCGTTAGGATTTGTAAAAAATGTAGTATTTTATAATTTTTAACAGTTAATACGTGAGACTTTAGACGTAATTCTTGGTGATTCTACTTTAAAAAATCACATAGTATTAACGTATTGTCCACTAGTATGGGCCTTTGAAATCAGAGAGCGCTCACTATAACTCATAATAAAAATAAACACGAACCGTACAGTTGAAATAGAAAAGCATGTTTTGGCCCACTGACGAACGCCTTGCCTGCGTAGTGGCTCAGTGACTAAGGCTTCGGACTGTGGAGGGCATTGTCCAAGGTTCGAATTCCCACTGAGCCAACGGTCAATACTTCACTCGTTGAATAAAGTTGATGCACAGGCCTGTAGGCCCATGTCAACTGGCGGGTGAAGTTATTAAAAAAACAAAAACAAAACAATTGCATTTTTACTATAGGGCTGTCAGGGTGATCGGGGCTGTCAACCCTCCAGCGATGGCTTGGAAGTTTGGTAAACGGCCACCTTAAAATTGTTTTGTTATTTATAACGTTTTAACGATATGAATGCTCGCCGCCAGTAAATTATTCGATCAGAGAAAAAACGACGTGTGTATTTCAAGCCTTACAATTTCTTCCCAATTAAAATATAACAATAAAAAATTGTCATTTTCTTTTAGCTTTTAGTATTTCTTTTAGATTTTCATTTTCTTTTAGCTTAAGGACTATTTGGTAAGACCTAAAGAAGCGCCTCCACAAGGAGTAGATAATATACAGTAGTATAAACAAATCACCCATATTTTTTTCTCCTTAGGGCTGAGGAAGCGGAAATTCGGGCGCACAAGGCGCTGGTGATCCTAAGGACGAAAGACGAACAAGTCCTTCGCCTCCAAAAGCGACTGGAAGCTCTGGAGAAGATAGCAGCCCGGCTGGAAGGAGTGATGGTGCCACCTTTGGACCTACCTCAATCGCCTTCATCGGTATGGCCTCTACCTACATGAGTTTCGTAAAATGTCCATTAGAACAATTTATATAAAGTATCATCGAATAACTCTTAAATGTTCCAAATAAGAATAGATTGGCATTAAGATGTTTTAGAGTAGGCTCGAACGTTTGAGACCACAACAAATCAGTTGTGTGAGCTTGGAGTTCAGCCTGAGGATGACTTAGGAAGACAGCAAAGTCGTTAGTGTCTTCTGAGTAGACAGGCTGAGGCCTATGTAATGTGATTTAATGTAAACTTTCAGATTTACTTCCAACATTTCTATGTCTTGTTATAAATTTAAAATTTATTAATAGTAGAATAGTGAAATAATTTTTTTAATTAGTATTGACATCTTCATGAATATTATTTTTATTGTGTATAATAAATTTAGACGATTATCCTCAGTCTGCTCCTCTTGTTGATCTACGTTAACTACATTGGCTCATCGATGCACAACGGGCAACTCGTTCAATAAGCTGATGACACGATTCTCTGTTTCAAATCAAATTAGTGCAATTAACTGGAAAAACTGACATTTTTAGAGCTCAAAAACACAATTCAAAAATGCAATCAGCTCAATTTCAGAAAAAATGCAACAAAATCAACATTCATCCAGTTCTTTTTACGAAAACTCGGTTCAGAGCATGGTCTTACAGCCATGGTAGATGAGACTGAGATCGAAGAAGTCCACACGACGAAATTCTTTGGAATACACCTTGATCGAGGGTTGACCTGGGAATGCCACGTCAACAGCATCTGCTCTAAACTGTCTTCAGGTATCTTTATACTGAGACAGGTCGCCAAGTGCTGCCCAATTCAGATACTGATGACGGCGTAATACGTCGTAATCTACCCACATCTAACCTACGGGGTAGCTTTGTGGATTGGTTGCGCAAACACAAATTTTCAAGAATTTTCATTCTTAAAAAAAAAGCAATCCGGACAGTCGCAAAGCTACATCGCAGAGAGTCGTGCAGGCCAACATTTAAACAACTGAAACTGATGACACTCCCTTGCTTCTATATTTTCCAAAGATGCATGTTTTTCAAAACCAAATGCGAACACGGAAGAGGTGACGATTTTCACCCTTACGCAACTAGAACTGGGAGACACAAGACGGTCTATGAGCGCTTTCCTTCACGACAGGAGCTCATTTTGTCAACAGGATACCAAATTCAGTCAAAAGTGCCACTATGCCCAAGGCATTCAAAACTCGTCTGAAAGCTTCACTGATTGATAAAGTGTTCTATAGCACAGACCAGTTTGTGGCAAATGAATGAGAGATCTAATTGGCTGACTGACAAGGAGCTAGAGAGGGAAATTCGAATGAATGAGTGAGTGTGAATGTTAATATTGTATGTTTGAATACGACCTAGATGTTAAAGTATGATTGAGAACATTTTAGTTTTAATTGAGTAAGTAACTAATTGACGATTGCCATACAACTGTAAACAGTTGTCATGCTATGAAGTATTTATTGTTATTATATAGTTCAATCTATATTTTCTAGAACGAGGACCTGGATGGCGCACACCCACGAGACACTAATGAATTGGAAATAAAACAAGAAGCAAGGCATCCGTGAGTTTTACTAAACCTTTTATTTATTTAAATTGTTTCAAGTATTTAAAATTTATACTGAGCTGTAACGTAATAGACTATTTTTTATAATTTGTCTATACATAGCTTGTAAACGTTATGTTGAATATAAATTTTAAACATTTTGTAATTATAAAACTCATGTTTATCTGTTCTGATAAATATATTAACATTCAAATAATTTATACGATAAAATTAATTTCTAGTGTATTATATTTTAGGAACAATATTTTTTAAATACTACTTGTAATTGAGATGTACAGTTTGTATCTTTAATGACCCCAATTTTACTTAAGTAAGACCATAATGACATTAGTAGTGTACGTTTTGGTATGTTGTATAGGTTAAATCTTACGTTAGAAAGACCATAACGGTGTGCGTTCCGTATGTTGTATAAATCAAATGTTTCTGAAGTAAGACCGTAGTGACAGTGGTGGTATACGTTTCGCATGTTGTAAAGGTAAAATTTTTCGCTAGAAAGACCATAATGATATTTGTGTTGTACGTTTTCGTATGTTGTATGGGCCCAATTTTACGTTAGAAAGACCATAATGGTGCGCGTTTCCTTGTGTCGTATGAGCTCAGTTTTACTTGCAAGACCGTAATAACATTAGTAATAAATAAACCGAACTGTTATAATATGAATTTAACTGTTGTCTAAATGAAGGGTTTCCACGATGAAACAAAGAACTGTAACTGGACCTCACGAGTAGTTTCATAATGATATGTGAAACAACATCCTGGCGAAGTGTGAGAATGCAAATTCACCTAAAGAGTTACACGGTACAACGATAAATTTACATCCAGTAGTAGTAGTGTATAAACACAACTGTTTTAAAACAGGTTCTACAGTAAAGCAAGGTAAGTTTACTACTGCTGTAGTTGTGCGTGGGTGGTCATTTATGGTGTAGCTACTACACCACTGGTTATTCATTTACGGGGTTTTCATCATTTTGTAAATATTACATTTCAAATATCACCTGCTACGTGCCTAGTAGACTGTGTCACATCCCACACTTTGAACACTCTAACAAAGATGACACACATTGAATAGTGTTGTTATTTACGCTAAAATTGGTTGATTCCCATTGTAATTACACATTTATTGCAATTCTCACTTTAAACAATTGATTATGTTTGTACTTTTTATTTAGTTTAATAGATTAGGAAATTGAGTTATTCCATTATAATTATTTCTGAATGTCTTTGTGGTTTGTAGCCTACTGTTTGCCAAATTTATAATTTTGTATACCTACTTTGTAAAATAAAAATACAAAAACAAAACAAGTATTATATATAGAATTTGATGTTTTATTTCAAAGTTGAGAACTGTGTACTTAACTAGTATACTGAAAAAAACATTCTAAATTAAACAACTATAAAACTAAAATCCTCAAATTATAGCTAACAAACAGATTCGTACTACTAATAATGACTTACTAAATATATTATAATTATAAATGCATTAAAAATTATTATTTCTTTTTATACAGTTTAAGTTAGCAAGTTAAATAATAATTGTTATCATTTATCAATTATTACTTTTAAATATAAATGAAGTAACAGAAACGAAATATTTAAGAATAAACATACTTGAATTTTGAAAGCATCGACTAATATTAATAATTATTGACCAAACATATCACTAAATATAATTCAGATTTATACAACCAAATTATATTTTCAGACAGTTAAAAATGTTATTGGTAATCACATTTTCTTGTGCTTTTTTCTCAATATTGGCACTTTCAGAGAAGTCATGATTTCATAATACTTAATGTTGTCATGTTAAGATCTAGTAAAAAGGTTTTAGAATGGCGCCAAAACAACAGATAATTTTGGCGCAAAGCTTCTAAGCTCTATCGCATAACATTTTATAAAAATGTTCTTATAAATTGAATTCTTTTCATATAAATTAGGTAGTATTTAAACAAAACATTTGAGAGTAAACGTCCTTGAAAATGCATGCATTTTGAAAACGCCAAATAATACGAGTAATTATTTACTAACTAAATTACATAAGTAAACTCATTATAAAAATCTTCACACTAAACAATTGTTTCTCATTTTTCCGGCAAGGCCAGAAGATATGATATGTAGACAGCAGGACGCCGCCGATGGTTTGATGTATGAGGTGAAGAAGAACAAAACAGCGGCGAAGTGATGTGGGATTGAGACCGCAGCCACAGAGCCGAGATGGTATCGCCATCCCATAACTCGGCCGCAGTGTCCCATGCGGTCTAGTGGGCGGCACCTAACCACGCGTAAATACATGGTAAATACCGGCCGGGCACATAAACTGCGTGATACGGTCGGTCACTCCGGGGCCTAGCAGTGCCCAGCTACGTGGTGGGACCGCGTGTTGGTGATCGCTTTGTCCAAGAAATACCTCGACACAGGTAGTTGACACATCAGTGCACATAAACTGCGTGATACGGTCGGTCCTCGGTAGCTATCCTCCTGTTAATGTCATGTCTAATGGGAGGTAATTGAAATGGTCTGATTCTAGCTGTACGATGAATCTGATTCTCAGCTAACACGAATTAATTCATTGTTGTTTTAGGTATGAATTCATTATCTTATTTGAAACCTTGTGAAACGTTTCGAACAAACGATAGAAAATGTTTTAAACTGTCAAACATTGATGAAATTAAATCTAGTAATTGGACATACGCAGCAACAGATAAACAAACCTTTTACAAATTGCTCGTCTCCATGAGTCTGTCTATGTTCTGTGTGTCTAGATTATCCGCTATGCAGTGCATCCAGTGTTTGTGGACTGAGCGCGGTTGTCTGATCGTACCAGTCCACAGTATCAGTCCTCGTTCATATGCCAACGCCGCATGCACGTTCCGGCAGATAGTATAGTACGCGCGCTGAAGGTCCGGCCTCCTGACTGGCCTACTAGTCATATAAAAACATCGGCTCTCAGCGAGGCGGTCACAGACAGATCGTAAAGGCTGATTGTTTACGGAGTATTTGTATTTTGGTATCTCTTATAATTAGACCAGTATTTAAAATAAAAACATCAAATAGGTTAAGAGTTTGAAAGTTAACAAATTAAAACGTATATCAATAACAACAATTAAATATATCATAAAAAATTATAAATCGGTTAATAACTTTAATTGAAATTAAGTAACTAAGAAATATATACTTCTTACTGTCACTAAGAAATATATTTCTGTGACTTCCCGTATCGTTAAAATTGATATAATTTTTATTTAAATTGGTTTAAAATAAAAATGACGAATTGGGAGTGACTCGTCAGTTTTATAAAACTCATGGACGGTTTTTCTAACGACACATTTGTCGAAATCGTCTAGTTCTGTCGCTGTTGTTTTTCTCTTGTATTTTTTGGGAGTTGTGAACGAACACTCTCCTTCCGCTGAAGTGTCCAATAAACACTTTTCACGCCGAATTTCCTTTATAAGAGTTTTTGAAATGCTACATGCAACTGCAGTTCGTTCTAACGATTTTTTACGGGGATTCGTTGTTCGTCTCTTAATTTGGCCCCATTCGCCATGAACTCACTTTCTCTCCAAATAATTTCATAGCCTGACTTCTAGTAGTTTTTCCTTGGGCTACTTTAGGAATAAAGCGAGCCATAGTTGAGGTAGGAACCACTAAAGGAATAAAATATTTAGGATTTAAGTTTACTAATTTTACAACCTGTCAGCCATGTTGGTTTAAATCTCATTAGAACGATGTTTTTTTTCGAACCAGACAAATGATCACGTGTATCAACATTTAACAGTTATTTTTAAACGGTCTTTTCCAAACAAATTGCATTTGATCAAAAGTGAAATTATTCATTGAACTGCTTTGTGGATTCATAATTAGTTTAATAGAATAAATATAAAATTATTTTGTTTGAAGTTTTTATTTTCACCTATTTTTCAAAACTAGGCGTATGTATTCATAATATTAAAAGCAAACCCAATGCGCAGTATGGTAGCATTTTAAATGACACCTCATACACAACGTTTGGTAAATAAATAATGATAAAAATATGGATTCAAAATAACGTTGTTTTTATGAGAATTAAACCAGTATGGCTCTGCAGACTCTTAACACACTTAAGGGACACAAAAGAAAAACACAAACTGACTTATTACACTACAGTAGTTAGATAAAAACAAACATATAACCAACTAAATAATTGTTTATCGTACACTTTAGTAAACATTCCGAACACGCTAAACCACAAGCAAATATATCGCAAGCAGTCTGGAAACGTACTGAATGTGCATCCGTAGGTAACAATTAACGTAACTTATTTTAGAAGCAAGCGTGGGAAAGTCTGACAGTAGCGAATGTTTCCAGGACTGCAGGCATATTGGGCCCTCCACCCGTCTCTTCCCTATCACCGCTCGGCGGGCTCGAGGCCGGACCTTCGCCGCGCGGTCTATACAATACTCCTATAAACTAAGTGTGTAGTTAGTCATCATTGGCACCAACTGTATTTCGAGTGCTCTATAACCTTATATTATATTAACTTAAATTTGGATCATTTTCGGTTCGTTAAATTTTGAGCGAGTAAGTCACACAATCATCGCTGTAATGGGTGTTTGTAACTGCACACCTCCACCTCAGTTAACAACCAATGAGCCGTTACAACTCCAGGTCGTGATTTGTTCTGCCCAAGGACGCCATTAGGCGATTCTTCCTAATGGCACTGAAGTAGGAAGTGAGGCATTGGCTTCATGTAGTTGTTATTATTGTTTGATTTAAAACAAAATCTACCAGTTTGACGTAGTATGACTGTTTTTTGGTTGTGTCAAGAAAAAACTAAAATAGTAGTAGAAAACTAAAATATTTGATATGTTGATAACTGTGTAAAAAACTATGGTAAAATAAATCTATGCAGTATCACCTCTCTTATAATACTCATAATGTTTTCCCATAACAAGTCAGCAAATACGATTGTTCACACATTACTTTGCTCCAGTAAAGAAACTAAAATTAACTCTAAACGCCAATGTAAATTATAATTCCCATAACACATGGATTCAATAAGAAATATTAAATACACCATATCGATGTGAGGTATTGAAAAAGGAACATCGATCGTCCAGATATTACAAATAAATGAAATATTTAAATTAAAATCATATTTTTAGCATGTATTGTAGTTAGTTATTTTTTTTAACACAAAGGGTGAAAATCAGTTAAAATACAGTACACATTGAATTGATATTGTTAAGCATAATAATTATAAAAAATGATATTCTGGAATACTCAAAGGATAAACAATATGTTACAAGAAACATGACATTTTATATTCCAAATAGTTTTAATGAAGATCGTATCCAATCTTCATCCAGAAATCAAGATAGAAATAATTGTATTAATACAAAAATGTTAAGGTTCTTTTTTTAAGATGGACTAAAAAAGTTAAACAATTACGTGGGGTGCATGAATGGGGATTGATTATTCCTACAAGAACTATGAATGAATAATATTAGTTATGAATTTTTAATATAAATAATGAATGAACATTAAAAAATTATGAATGTACGCTATATTACGGTTTACAACCTTTATCAATGTGGAAGAAAGTAATTTTACTATTCTAGTCAGTTTTAAAAGTGTTTTTAAAAGTTTTTATAAAATACATTTTCCGCATTTTAGAACATATTTTCCTCTGTGATTTTAGTAATTTGTGATCATTCATGATATACTTACTATTTTACTATCATTGTTGTATGAATATTATAATTTAGTAAAATTAATATTGTTACAGTTTCATCTGATTCTGTTTCATTTACGAAAATTGTAAATCCCTCAGTTATCGGGAGATTAATTTAAAATCAGTAAATAAATACAATTAATTAATTGTCTTAATAAAAATATGACAAAAACCTGAGGACTTTAGACGAATCAGTCCAAGTCAAGAACTGGTACAGTTTTGTTCTCTTTCAACAGAAATAAACACCTCGTTTTAAAAACAAACGTGGATAACCGTCATATAATACAACCGGTCAACGTAAATATATATATTATATTATATTTTAGCTAGTTGGGCCCCTGAAGCTAAAATTAGTTTCATCATTTTCTACATAGTCTATTAATTTATTGTTTTATATTGAAAATTGAACTGTTTTGATTTTACTTATGATTTCCTTGTATAACTAAGCACTTTACTTATGTAGAAGTTTTAATTGATATAAAGCATCATCTTGTACTGATTCTTAAGCTCGATAATAATTAATTTATATTTTATTGGCGTTATCAGTTGTATATACTTTTATAGTTGTTATTATATTGTTACTTATTGTTCTTAAAGTTAAGGTTGTTGTAGCCAAACTTTAAGTCTTACTTAACTTAACAATATTATTACTGTTAGGATATCTGTCTGTCATAAGTGTTTTACTACTTAGTGTGCAGTTGCTCTAGCATATTCACTTTAATAATAGTTAACTTGTTATTTCAGAATTCCTTGAATAAATTTAAAATTGTTTATTATATGTACAATTATTAACTAAAAAAACAATAGTTATAGTTTGTAGCGATCAATAAATAATATAAAATGTCCATACAATGTCTTTCGTACAAACAGCGAGAGGTAGGGATTGCTCTGCGGAAGCCTACAAACTTTCAGATTGTAAACAAGATAGGGAACTAATTAACCGTAAAATCTTGCTCAAGAAACACAATTGCAACAGAAGGGAGGACCTTGAAGGGCCGCGTCGTCCTGTCAGCGAGTTGTCGTGCAAGGTGACGGCGCAGTGGTGATTGGGACTGCGCAGTCAGTCAATCAGATACAGTCCATTCCAACGGACACTAATAGCTTTGTTGGACGTGAACCGCTCATTAATACCAACACTGTCAGATGGTGAAGGCGATAGGTGCAGTGAAGACACTGACACGACGTGCTGGATGTCGGTCAGACGGAGGAAACCAAACTGTCGTCATGTAAGTAGTTAACAGCCACGACGTCCTGGGTGTCGGTCAGAAAGAGAAAACGAAACTGTCGTCATGTAAGAAGTTGCTAGCCACGTTGTCCTGAACTTCGGTCAGACGGAGGAAACCAAACTGTCGTCATGTAAGTAGTTACCAGCCAGGACGTACTTGGAGTCGGTAAGACGAGGTAACTGAACTGTCGTCATGTAAGTAGTTACCAGCCAGGACGTACTTGGAGTCGGTAAGACGAGGAAACGAAACTGTCGTCATGTAAGTAGTTACCAGCCAGGACGTACTTGGAGTCGGTAAGACGAGGAAACCAAACTGTCGTCATGTAAGTAGTTACCAGCCAGGACGTACTTGGAGTCGGTAAGACGAGGAAACCAAACTGTCGTCATGTAAGTAGTACCAGCCACGACATACTTGGAGTCGGTAAGACGAGGAAACCAAACTGTTGTCATGTAAGTAGTTACCAGCCAGGATGTACTTGGAGTCGGTAAGACGAGGAAACCAAACTGTCGTCATGTAAGTAGTTACCAGCCAGGACGTACTTGGAGTCGGTAAGACGAGGAAACCAAACTGTCGTCATGTAAGTAGTTACCAGCCAGGACGTACTTGGAGTCGGTAAGACGAGGAAACCAAACTGTCGTCATGTAAGTAGTACCACTGTCGTCATGTAAGTAGTTACCAGCCAGGACGTACTTGGAGTCGGTAAGACGAGGAAACCAAACTGTCGTCATGTAAGTAGTTAACAGCCACGACTTCCTGGGAGTCGGTAAGACGAGGAAACTAAACTGTCGTCATGTAAGTAGTTAACAGCCACAACGTCCTTAGAGTCGGTCAGACGGAGGAAACGAAACTGTCGTCATGTAAGTAGTTAACAGTCACGACGTACTTGGAGTCGGTCAGTCGGAGAAATCAATACTGTCGTTATGTAAGTAGTTGCCAGCCACGACGTACTGGACGTCTGTCAGTTGGAGGAAACCAAATTGTCGTCATGTAAGTAGTTACCAGCCAAGACGTCCTGGGAATCGGTCAGACGGAGGAGGAAACCAAACTGCGATCATGTAAGTAGTTGCCAGCCACGACGTCCTGGATGTCTGTTAGTTGGAGGAAACCAAATTAATTGTCGTCATGTAAGTAGTTACTAGCCAAGACGACCTGGGAATCGGTCAGACGGAGTAAACCAAACTTTCGTCATATAAGTAGTTAACAGCCACGACGTCCTGGGTGTCGGTTAGACCGAGGAAACCAAACTGCGGTCATATAAGTAGTTGCCAGCCACAACGACCCGGATGTCGGTTAGATGGAGGAAACCAAATTGTCGTCATGTAAGTAGTTACCAGCCAAGACGTCCTGGGAGTCGGTCAGACGGAGTAAACCAAACTTTCGTCATATAAGTAGTTAACAGCCACGACGTCCTGGGTGTCGGTCAGACCGAGGAAACCAAACTGCGGTCATATAAGTAGTTGCCAGCCACAACGTCCCGGATGTCGGTTAGATGGAGGAAACCAAACTGTCGTCATGTAAGTAATTACCAGCCACGACGTCCTGGGAGTCAGTTAGACGGAGGAAACCAAATTGTCGTCATGTAAGTAGTTACCAGATACAACGTCCTGGTAGTCGGTCAGATTCGTGGAGGAAACCAAGCTATTCCTTACTCATGTTCAGTCCAGGGGTAGATGGAATTGTTCACTCTCGGCACTCATCGTCTAAAGAACTGACGACCCCCGGAATACAATCTCCTCGTCGGGTGGTGGAGGAGTTCACCTCCAGAACTCGATACCCCGGCTCGCAACCAGAATGTCAAATGGTGGAAGAGCTTACACTCAGAACCACCTTAAAAGATAGGGCTTTTTACATAGAGTTGTTAATAGGTACAATCCACTATAAATAATAATATGAGTAATATACGATATATTAGCTGGCTCGCACTAACTACCGTGTCAATATTAACATTATAAGAGAACTCACACTTTGGAGCTTGGTTAGGATGGGAGGGTGGGAGGGAGCTGGTTCGCATTAACTATCTTGTCAATATAAACGTTATAAGAGGACTCACACTTTGGAGCTTGGTTAGGATATGAGGGAGCCTGGTTCGCACTAACTATCTTGTCAATATAAACGTTATAAGAGGACTGACACTTTAGAGCTTGGTTAGGATGGGAGGGAGCTGGTTCGCATTAACCATCTTGTCAATATAAACGTTATAAGAGGACTCAGACTTTGGATCTTGGTTAGGATGGGAGGGAGCTGGTTCGCACTAACTATCTTGTCAATATAAACGTTATAAGAGGACTCACACTTTGGAGCTTGGTTAGGATGGGAGGGAGCTGGTTCGCACTAACTATCTTGTCAATATAAACGTTATAAGAGGACTCACACTTTGGAGCTTGGTTAGGATGGGACGGAGCTGGTTCGCATTAACTATCATGTCAATATAAACGTTATAAGAGGACTCACACTTTGGATCTTGGTTAGGATGGGAGGGAGCTGGTTCGCACTAACTATCTTGTCAATATAAACGTTATAAGAGGACTGACACTTTGGAGCTTGGTTAGGATATGAGGGAGCCTGGTTCGCACTAACTATCTTGTCAATATAAACGTTATAAGAGGACTGACACTTTGGAGCTTGGTTAAGATATGAGGGAGCCTGGTTCGCACTAACTATCTTGTCAATATAAACGTTATAAGAGGACTCACACTTTGGATCTTGGTTAGGATGGGAGGGAGCTGGTTCGCAGTAACTACCTTGTCAATATAAACATTATAAGAGGACTCACACTGGAGCTTGGTTAGGATGGGAGAGAGCTGGTTCGCACTAACTATCTTGTCAATATAAACGTTATAAGAGGACTCACACTTTGGAGCTTGGTTAGGATGGGACGGAGCTGGTTCGCATTAACTATCATGTCAATATAAACGTTATAAGAGGACTCACACTTTGGATCTTGGTTAGGATGGGAGGGAGCTGGTTCGCAGTAACTACCTTGTCAATATAAACATTATAAGAGGACACTCACTTTTCAACTCGGTTAGGATGGGAGGGAGCCGGTTCGCAGTAACTACCATGTCAATATAAACATTATAAAAGGACTCACACTTTTCAGCTTGGTTAGGGTGGGTGAGCCTGGTTCACAATTGTTAATGTAAACATTATATTATCTTGTAAATATAAACATTATAAGAAGACTCACACTTTGGACCTTGGTTAGGATGTGAGGGATCCTGTTTCGCTCTAACTAAACATTAAAACTCTTCCTCGTTCACGTTCAGTCCTCATCTATTAGACCGCTAGGTTGTCAGCTCATCCAAAGGAACCATCACAATGAGAAAATTATAAAATATTTTTAGGTGAACTTATTTCTCTATGGACGAACAGATATATAACTCAATATGATATATGTTTTTGAAACTTTAAATCTGGATACTAAACTAAATATAATTGAAAATTATATCATACAAATAAATTTTTGGATTACCTATTATTTTAAACTTATTATTTTAGAGCAAAAAATTACTATGATAGGTATTGCACATGTAAATTTTATATATTTATTTCAAGAAATAGCGAAGAATCTCATCTAAAGAAAATTATAAAGTGTTATTCATAAAAAAAATTCAATATGAAATAAACCTAAGACATCAAAAATTTGTTTAGTACCATTGAGCTATACAAATCAACTTTGAAACCTATTAGCATTATGAACATTTATTAAAAAAAGAATATGCTTCGTAACACTCTTAATATAATTGAGAGTATAGAGTTAGGAAAAAATAAACATTCTAAGATACAAACAGGACACACAGTTCGTGTTTTAAAACACCTAATAATACGACCATATTTTTTAGCGTATCCTCAAAAATATAGCTTCTTATTTATTCCCACTACCACATAAAACCTTCAACATAATGTACTTACAGACAAGTCCATGAGCAAGTTCTTGTTAAACTCCGGTTGCAAATGCTTGCATACAAAACTGGTTACATTGCATAGCTGCATGTTACCGTGTCATTGACAAGTTGGCGGTGTCCCTCCAAGGGGGATGGGAGTAGTGAAACGGTGTTGAAAGAACTATGTAAACAACCTAAGTAACTTAATATAGTTCTGAAGACGTACTACTAGTAGACTCAAGTTAATTGACGAATTGATTTTAATGAATAGCAGAATTACTTGGGAATTGAGAGAACTCACACTTTGGAGGTTGGTTAGGATGGGCCGGTTCGTACCTTGTCGATATAAATATTATCAGAGGACTCACACTTTGGAGCTTGGTTAGGATGGGAGGGAGCCTGGTTCGTACTAACTACCTTGTCGATATAAACATTATCAGAGGACTCACACTTTGGAGCTTGGTTAGGATGACGAGGGAGCTGGTTCGTACTAACTACCTTGTAGATATAAACATTATCAGAGGACTCATACTTTGGAGCTCGGTTAGGATGGGAGGGAGCTGGTTCGTACTAACTACCTTGTCGATATAAACATTATCAGAGGACTCATACTTTGGAGCTCGGTTAGGATGGGAGGGAGCTGGTTCGTACTAACTACCTTGTCGATATAAACATTATCAGAGGACTCACACTTTGGAGCTTGGTTAGGATGGCGAGGGAGCTGGTTCGTACTAACTACCTTGTCGATATAAACATTATCAGAGGACTCACACTTTGGAGCTTGGTTAGGATGGGAGGGAGCTGGTTCGTACTAACTACCTTGTCGATATAAACATTATCAGAGGACTCATACTTTGGAGCTTGGTTAGGATGGCGAGGGAGCTGGTTCGTACTAACTACCTTGTCGATATAAACATTATCAGAGGACTCATACTTTGGAGCTCGGTAGGATGGGAGGGAGCTGGTTCGTACTAACTACCTTGTCGATATAAACATTATCAGAGGACTCATACTTTGGAGCTCGGTTAGGATGGGAGGGAGCTGGTTCGTACTAACTACCTTGTCGGGATATAAACATTATCAGAGGACTCACACTTTGGAGCTTGGTTAGGATGACGAGGGAGCTGGTTCGTACTAACTACCTTGTCGATATAAACATTATCAGAGGACTCATACTTTGGAGCTCGGTTAGGATGGGAGGGAGCTGGTTCGTACTAACTACCTTGTCGATATAAACATTATCAGAGGACTCACACTTTGGAGCTTGGTTAGGATGGCGAGGGAGCTGGTTCGTACTAATTATCTTGTCGATATAAACATTATCAGAGGACTCACACTTTGGAGCTTGGTTAGGATGGCGAGGGAGCTGGTTCGTACTAACTACCTTGTCGATATAAACATTATCAGAGGACTCACACTTTGGAGCTTGGTTAGGATGGCGAGGGAGCTGGTTCGTCCTAACTACCTTGTCGATATAAACATTATCAGAGGACTCATACTTTGGAGCTCGGTTAGGATGGGAGGGAGCTGGTTCGTACTAACTACCTTGTCGATATAAACATTATCAGAGGACTCACACTTTGGAGCTCGGTTAGTATGGGAGGGAGCTGGTTTCGTACTAACTACCTTGTCGATATAAACATTATCAGAGGACTCACACTTTGAAGCTTGGTTAGGATGGGAGGGAGCCTGGTTCGTACTAACTACCTTGTTGATATAAACATTATCAGAGGACTCACACTTTGGCGCTTGGTTAGGATGGGAGGGAGCTGGTTCGTACTAACTACCTTGTTGATATAAACATTATCAGAAGACTCATACTTTGGAGTTTGGTTAGGATGGGAGGGAGCTGGTTCGTACTAACTACCTTGTTGATATAAACATTATCAGAGGACTCACACTTTGGCGCTTGGTTAGGATGGCGAGGGAGCTGGTTCGTACTAACTACCTTGTTGATATAAACATTATCAGAAGACTCATACTTTGGAGTTTGGTTAGGATGGGAGGGAGCTGGTTCGTACTAACTACCTTGTTGATATAAACATTATCAGAGGACTCACACTTTGGCGCTTGGTTAGGATGGCGAGGGAGCCTGGTTCGTACTAACTACCTTGTCGATATAAACATTATCAGAAGACTCATGCTTTGGAGTTTGGTTAGGATGGGAGGGAGCTGGTTCGTACTAACTACCTTGTCGATATAAACATTATCAGAAGACTCATACTTTGGAGTTTGGTTAGTATGGGAGGGAGCCTAGTTCGCACTAACTACCTTTCGATATAAACATTATCAGAGGACTCATACTTTGGAGTTTGGTTAGTATAGGAGGGAGCTGGTTCGTACTAACTACCTTGTCGATATAAACATTATCAGAGGACTCATACTTTGGAGTTTGGTTAGTATGGGAGGGAGCTGGTTCATACTAACTACCTTGTCAATATAAACATTATCAGAGGACTCACACTTTGAAGCTTGGTTAGGATGGGAGGGAGCTGGTTCGTACTAACTACCTTGTCGATATTAACATTATCAGAGGACTCACACTTTGACACTTTGGAGTTTGGTTAGTATGGGAGGGAGCCTTGTTCGCACTAACTTCCTTTCGATATTAACATTATCAGAGGACTCACACTTTGACACTTTGGAGCTTGGTTAGTATGGGAGGGAGCTGGTTCGTACTAACTACCTTTCGATATTAACATTATCAGAGGACTCACACTTTGACACTTTGGAGTTTGGTTAGTATGGGAGGGAGCCTTGTTCGCACTAACTATCTTTCGATATTAACATTATCAGAGGACTCACACTTTGACACTTTGGAGCTTGGTTAGTATGGGAGGGAGTCTATTTCGCACTAACTACCTTGTCAATATAAACATTATTACACTCATGAATATAATGAAATAAAAAGAATTATGTATATTTGCAAACTTTTGAACAATAGTATCTTAATGAAGCTGGTAGCCACAATATATAAAAAAGTAGCTTCGAAGTGGCCAAACAACACGTTGTAGATGACAATCAAATAGTGATATATTATTATTTTTAGTGTTGAAAATAAAATTTCTTTTTGTGGAAACAAAAATAAATTTGTTGCGCAGGAAACCGCGTAATTGAAGCACTTCTGGCATAAGATGTAAGTTTATTTTCACTTAAACTATGTGACTGCAACACTGCTTAAGTTCTGAGAAGTACTGTGATGGCAGGTTATAATATCATAAAACTTCTTGAAGTCTTAAATTTATTGAAGTTTTAAACTCATAGGATTATCCTTATACAACTGAAGTTGGTACTGTTATATTAATAATCATTAAATTTATTGGAAAATTGGTCACTTAAACAACGTATTTCAGCCGGAAGATGATCAAGTATTTAGAAATCTGAAGCGTAAAGACAACTTTTATGTAAACTTAACGAGTAGCTTAAATAAAAACTTTGAATATATAATACTAAATAATTGAAAAAATTTACCTAAACTTGATTCGGATTCCACGTAAAGCTGTAGGTCCCTTAGTTTCCCTGGCTATTGGGCTATTAATAAATAGCTCTTTCTTAGGATCAGTCGACCTTAGTTAATAACAATTATTACACTTGCTCTTCTACACTCATTTGGCCACACATTGACGATCGGTATCTTACTAATGAATAATGAATAAAATTATTTCAATTTGAATAATTTGTCAATATTCCTTTGTAACGTGAAACTGTTCAATTCTGGTTTGTGTCACTTTAGTTACACAGACAAAATCCTATTTGTGGGGGGATTAGATTTATAAATTAGATTTAGACCAAGAGCTCAACCTAATTTCATTCCGATTTGGATAAAAAAGAATACAAATTTCTGAACTATGTTTATGCTGCTGCAGGTTTAACTACAAGCTGAGTGATCTGCAGCTATGTGACACAACCGACTCCTCAGATCCTTTATGTGTGATCCTTATATAATGGACATTTTTAGAGTCACTAAAAGTAATTTATTAGCAGTCCAGAAATACCTCCTAGATTCAATAACCTCATCTCATGATGCAGCGCCACGATCTGTCAACGCACCAGTTGGTGAACGATCAAACGAAAATCGCTGATCGCCAATCGGGCCTAAATTAGCGGTTGGCGAATGTGAATGCGAGACAGAGGGTACGTACAATTATCCGTGAGTCATCAGCGGCGTACAAACAACATTCCGGCTAGGTACAGTCGTGTCCGTTGACATAAAGAAGACACTTGACCGGTACAGTCGGTGACCGTGAGCTGCGTGCAGGGGTTGTCAGCATTATCGGTGCTTGAAATGCGCTACAGAACGTCGAAGAGGAGACGTTTGAAGGTTATAGGTCATGATTGAACAATAACGTTGCTACAGTAAAATGTTATCTCTTCCAGACACATATAACAATTGTTTCCACCATGTTAAAGGAATTAAATGTATTCTCTTAGATAATAAGTTAAACAAAAGTGACTGATTATGTTGAAAAAAAAAATTCAAAACTATTATTTAAATTGAATAATAAATATCCATTAAAATGTTATAACAATGTTTTTTTAAGTATGAATAACGATTCTGAATTAAGTATGAATTAAATTATAAAGGTTATTAAATACAGAATTGTTTTATATTTTGGATTATAGCGCCTACTCTTTCAGGGAAACTATAAAAATCACTAAGAAAATAAAAAAAAAGTCCACAGCTCAATATATTGAAATGATCATGTTTTCATTTTTTTAAGAATACTCATTAGTTTTAAATATATATGGTCACCCTTTTCACCTTCTCAAATCCAGGAATAATATAAATAAAATCAAAATATTAAAGAAAACAACTATGTTGAGTCATCTAATTATCAATAGATAAGTCATTGACGTAGTACTCACAAGTATTTCCTCACAAACAATAATTCGTTTTGTATCTTCATCTTGGTTAATTACAAGTATTTAGAATTATGATTCAATTTCTAAAATACCCTCGTTGCTTTGCTCGTTGGGGACTACGCCTACAAACTCCAATTGGAGAATACAACATTTCAAAAATACCTTATTGTTCAAATATAACCTATAATGTCAAGTTGTATAAGCTAGCTAAGTCATTGTGAATGGTTATAAGTTATATGATTAGCTGGTTTCGGGATATTTATTATCTACCTCATTTTCACTCTCTGAGAGGAAATATTATAAAGTCTTAGTACGCACCTAGAACTTATACCTACACAATATTTGTGTCAAGTTTTTTGGTCTAATGCCTTGTAGTTTTCGAGAAACTGTGATCAGTTGGTCAGTCTTATTTGGCTTTTATATTTATGATGCAAGACTGTTCGAGTAGGTCGTGCCAGGACCGACACTCACTTACGTTCATTCCAATTCCTACAGAACAGATAAAATATACGCCACATGCATTACTTTTCTCAGATTACTTAATTTGACGACAAAGTCGATAAGGAGGTCATATATACCACCCCCTCCCCGCCCGCTTTGGCCCTTCTGTCCTTTTGCGATTGCGCGCCTTGGAAATGTTGACCGAACCAATGTCAACATTTGTTGATTGTAATCATGACATTTTCAATATGAACATTCAGCTGCAATTTCCCACTGTTGTATGTGTAACTGAATATAAATTTATAACTTTTAATGCCGATGTTAAATTAGCTTTTATTATTTTGAAAAATTAAATTATTTTGGTTAAATAGCAATACTTTTTTATAAATATCTGTAAAATACGGTGCGAATTATTAGTTAAATTATCAGTTTAGTAATAAAATGTCTAGAAGGCACTAGGAGAGTAGTTATTCAGTGGAATTATAATTATGAATAGGATGTATGTTGAAGTTGACTATTTCATCGAACGGTCCCAAAGTGACCATCGGGAGCTACCAGCGTGTCGCACGGAGAACTGCCACGGCGCTGGGTAGGCAATTTAGGTACTCGTTTCCCCCGTGGTAGTAAAGCCGTGTTTTCCTAGCGACGCACTTTCTACGCCGGGTACAACGCACAACGCCGGCATGGACGTATAGTATAATACGTGGCGTAAGTAGATTACTGTCTCTTGCAACATCTGTTTATCAAAGTCTTCTCACTGCACGAGAAAATATCGACATGTTAAATAACCGTACTGATCTTTAATAATACTAGGAAAGTAGTACAAATTAGTTAGGAATATTAACAATATTAAACATACACCTAATATATGACAGTTAAAACTAAGACCAAAATGAATATCATGAATACAATTAATATCATTGACACAAATCAAGTTTCCGAAGATATTTATTTTTCCGAAATTTATTAATAGGTTTGACAAAAACTGCATCCACTTGCTATGCAATGTATGACTGCATTAGTTTTAAATAATAAGTGAGGACTTTTTAGTCCTATATTCGCACGTTGTACAAATTTTCGTGCAATAAATCCATTATTATTAATATTATATAACTATGTAAACTACATTGCCATGAAGGACTATGTAATTGCGTATGTCATGTACATGAAAGGTCTACTGCCATGTAGGGTAGATGCCTAAGTAAGCTAAATGATATGTAGGATATTTAATTATTGAGTTGAACTGTTGCACAGAGTAAAATGCTGATATACGAGTAGGTCTATGCAGATTTTTAGTGGTTATGCCTTCCGCTTGTATATATTTTAATTTATTTATTTACATAGTTTACAAGAGCAATATATCAACTATATTATTTAATATTTTTTTTAAGTTTTCACGATGTTTACATGATACATTATTTTTTGTTCCCAAAATATTTTCAATGTTTTTAATATTTTCAATCTAGTTGATTAAGTTTAGTTTACTTAAATTTTAAACCAATATTTACATTATTCTGTACATATTCATTGTGTACAGTTATTTATAGTGTCATTCATAACAAAACTGTTTTATTTATCCAATTATTCTACAAACTTTTCAATTTTGATTTTGTTTAGTGGTGTATAATAATTGAATATATATTTTTGTAGTATCACTAAGAAGAAAATATTTAAACCATACATATAGGAATGTTTAAAATGAGCTTAACTTAAATACGAAACCAGAGAACGTCATAAAACACTATTTTAATCTATTAATTTTTTATATACAAAATTTACATATATTATCGTGATTGATTTCGGTAAACCACGATCACCATTCTCAGACCAAAGGAATTTATAAAGGAGTTAACCACTTATATATGTAAATGTGTACATATATTCTAATACATGTGTGTTGGGTGCCGTTCCCTTGTTCCTTATTTTAAAAAAACATCCTAATTAAGAAGCTATAAATTGAATTATGTAACTCTCTGAATTGAAACCAAAAGTAAAATATCGTAAGAGGTCTCTTCATTGATAAAACCAGATATCAATAATTTGTACACATGATACGGTATTATTTACACTACGTTTTTGGTTTCAATCAAAACTAGTGTTCAATTAACAAAAACATTTTTTATCACAAGGCAAAACTTTTAAGGTCCAGTCATACATGAAAGCTCCTTTAACATCTTACTTCATTCATGTCGTACAAAGTTTCAATTCATTTGTCATGAAGTGATATTTAAGACTTTAAAATCATTACAATAAATACACATAGGTCTCAAGTGTGATCCGATCCGAACTTCTAAGACCTCATGAAGAACTAAACTTCCTAACGCCCAAAATATTGAGAGGAGATATTATTATGGGGTAACGTTTAACAAAGAGTCTCGTGGAAGCCCAAGGTTGGAAAGACGTAATAACACAGCAGTGGAGGATGCAAAATTCGTCTAAGTGGAAATATTTAAGCTCAAAAACAAAAATGTTCGATAAATAAAGTTTTAAAATCCGAGACAATTTATTGGTATATCCCTTGCCAAAACGTTATTTATTTATATTATTTTATTTATTTGTTTTTTAAACAGAGCAATTTGATGGAGGGCAACAAATGGTCTGTTACGTTTAGTTCGATATCATCATGTTATATACTATCTTTAATTAAGAATTACTAAGTTTTGACAATAATTTATTTACCAATAACTATTCATTTGACAATAATTTGATGTTCTTTACTCTATGTTTAATTATATAGAGGGTGTAACAAAACTCTCTACACAAGTTTAAGAATATTGTTATTTGGGAAAAATGAAGCAAAAAACATAATGCAACCTAAGGACTATCTCATTCCGTTTAATGAATGTCTGTCTGTGTGTGTTTTTACTGTTTAAAATTATGAAACCCAACTTAAAAAAACAAAAAACTAATGGTTTTACGAAAAAAACACCAAAGTAGGTATTAGTTATTGCTCTTAAACGGATCTAAACGATACCTTGTTTTGGAAACTGACATAATAAATAAAGAATTTAAGCCTTACAACGATTTTGGTGTGACACTTAACATTAATTTAAGTGTCATTTAACCAATTTAACGTAGTATACAATTTATTAAGTAAAAAAATGCAGTTATCTTGTAATAATAATTTATTAATGAATATTCTATTTTTTACTTCCTTGAAAGTGAAGTTTTATTTTTAATAATTTAACAAATGTTACATTATAATGTTATTATGTTATAACTAAAATAATTATTATCTATATCTTCCATTGTGCACTCTGAGTCTATTCTAACCTGTGCTGTCTCACAAAACAATCTTTGTAAATTCCAGGATTCTTATTTGATTTCCAAAAACAAGGTCCCGTTTGAATCCGAGTTAAGAGTACCAACTATTACCAATCATTATATGTTTTCGTAAAATCGTTAGTTTTTGTTGTTGTAATTCTGGTTTAAATTTTTTTAATAGTAAAAATCACAGACAGACCGACAGTAACGGAGTGAGATAGACTATTGGTTGCAGTAAGTTGTCTGCTCCATTTTACCCAAGGGACAATATACAAAAGTTTGTGTAGAGAGTTTTTTCATACCATGTATACATTAGTGTGAATAAGAAAAATAAATTTAATCTTGGATTTAAGTGTTAAAGGGATCATGTTGGAGAGGACTTTCTATTTCTAACTCCGACTTTGTAATAAAAAAAATCTTCATTTCAATATATGTATGGATTGTTGTGAATATGTATGAAAGTAATATATACTTACTTTAGTGACCCCAGACGGGACTTAGCCTCGCCTACACAAAGTGTCCAGCCTTTCTGTCTTGGGCCTCATCTTCATGTCTGCCCAACCTCCTCAGTACTTATTGGATCTGGTGTTTCCATATAAGTTTTGGTCTGGAGGTCTTCTGCCTTCTGGATCGTTTTAAAGTAATTTTTTGGTATTAGCTTCATCCTCTCTCCTTAGAATATGACCAACCCTCCTGAGACACCTGCTCCTTACTTCAACTGTTATATCTGGGTCTGTGTAGAGGTTTCTCATTTATTCCTTATGTTTAATTCTGCAGTTTCCAAATTCGAATGTTAGGCCATAAATATTTCTAAGAGCTTTAATCTCAAAGGCTATAACTATTTTAAAAATATTTTTTAGTCATTACCCAAGTCTCTGATCCATATAACATTGTTGGTCTTGTAATAGTTTTATATAATCTTAACTTTCGTGTGTATGATAGTAATTTGTCTACAATACTTACGTATGATAGTGTTTCCGGCGTGCGGAGGGCAAAGTCCAAAGTTCGAACGCCCACTGAGCCAACGGTCGGTACTGCACTCACAGTTGACGCAAAGTCCTGTAGGCCCATGTCAACTGGCGAGGGAAGTATAAAAAAAAAGGTTGTATGAAAAGAAACATCTATTTACTATATTTAGTCTATTGATTATTTCAACCTCCTCATTGTTACTATGAGGTAGTAAGACGCCCAAATAAGGAAGGTTGTCAACCCTTTGAAAAACATATTTTAACAAATATAGCAGTATATAGTATTCTGAATTCATTTAAAATAAATAAACACTAGTCGAGCTCATCTATTAATTTTTCAAACCATATAAAAACATAACTAGTTTATTAATATTGAATGCTATTTTATTCTTCAATGACGTTTGACTCAATCTCTAATTTAAATTCTATGACCAAGTTTTGGAAATCATTAGGATATTTTCGTACTTTTTGAGTTTTCCAATTATAATTTCGTATTTAAAAACTAACTAGTTAGTTTATAATTGTAATTATTCTATTGTAAGTATGCATCAACACCTAACCAATAGGAAAACATTCGAAATATATGTATTATGTCAAAGCAATTAATACACAATAAACAAGAAGGTAAATCGATATCGAACATTCAGCCCATTCTACCACTACGCGGAAAACTTACGTATTAAACTATTAATTTCAAGAATGAATGAACAGATTGTTTTAATAATTTGAAATAAAAGAGTGAACCAATAACTAGCCATGATGGTTGTAGCCTTGCTTTAGAGGTGATTTAATCTCCAATCCTTGCATCACCGGCAGCGCAGATGACCTTTCTGTCACCGCAAGGTGAACTAGCCGGGACACCGTGGTGAGTGTGACAGTTGAAAAGAGTAAGTGTCGTAGAATATGCATGTGACATTTGTTAGTGGTGGGATAATATCGATCCAGGATCGACGGGACGGTGATTGTGCAGTTATCCTTCTTATCCGATCGACTCGATGTCAGCGCGGGAGAGAGAGGGCTGCGCAACGTGGTGACCTTGTGGTAACGAGTTAATAAAGAGAGTGACGTCCGATGAACACATATAGCGTGGGGACATCTGAATATGGATGAAAAAAGACCTCGAAGATAAAATCACAGTTTGTTGTTTGCTTGCAGGTAATTAAGGGGACTTTACTACGAGTATGATAAATGTTATGGTTGCTTTAATACTATATATATATACACACACACATACCTAATAATAGGTTTGCTATTTTCAAAGTAGCTGATATGTTTTAATAAAAATGCAGGAAAGAGGCCATGAAGTATAAGTTCTTATCTCCTTCTGGTTATCGGGTAACAAATTTAATTTTTGGATTTAAAGTTAAAAACCTGTTTTTTACACGGTAATAAAGATCCATCACAGTTCAAACACGGAAATACAAAAGTGATTGTAGACAAAGAGAACCAGTCTGCATGCATGGTTTATTGAAGTGTACTGCGCATGCGCTACGCTCATCGGAATGTATCGAGCATGCTCCGTGATGATCGCCGAAAAGCGCGCACGACACGTGAAGAGCGCATGCGTTGTTGTCGGCCTCTCCACTTATTGAAACAAACGATGGGTCGCCCGGTGTCAGTCGTGCGTGGAGACTGGCGATGTTTCGTGTCTCAGACATCCCCGCCCTCCTGCAGACACCTCTGAGTTACAGCTGTGTTGAGAGCATTCCTGCCAGTATAATGAGCTGTTGGATCTTAGAATAAACAGTATTCAGGGCGAGATTTAAGTTATTTACTACCTAATTTATTTCCACAGTTTATAAAAATTTGCTTTTTAACATGCCATTGAATTAATGCTAACCCACACTACATTTGGAGTGCTTCAGTGTTATTTAGGATCAATTGGGGTCCAATATCTAGGAATCAACTTACAATTTTAGATGGGAAGATGGTTTTGTGGTGATATGTCTTTTAACACTGCAATTTCATGCTGAAAACGATAGTACAATCGAAATTTAAAAGGATGTATCGTTATTTGGTGTTGATTATTTTGTAATTTTACTTCATTGACCATTATCCTAATTAAAACTGCTTTGTTGTGGCTAAAATAACACAGGATTTGTGTTTTTATCATAGTGTTGGTTTACTCTTAGTTTTTTATTCAAAGGATTTACTAGCTTCAGGAACGATGTACAATTTGGCTGTATCCTCCGATCAAATTCAATTAAAAAGTAAATAACAACACATTTTTTATAAATACTGATTGCCGTATCGATTTCAGCTTGTAATGTCAGTGTTAATGACATATCACATGCAGACCACATGCTTATTTAAAAATGTTGAAGTTGACTCCTAGGTCTTGAACCCCTATTGATTCCTAATAACATTGAAATGTTCTCAAGTGTGGGTTCGTATTAATTTAATGGCATATTCAAAAAGCTAATCTTTTATAAACTATGGAAGCCAGTTACGGGGTAACTGACATAAAACTCACCCTGTATATATGATTTGTTTGTAAATAAACCATTGATTTGTGGATAAAAGCATGTACATTTTTTGTATGTTTGAACATCAAAAAATACAAAATTTAAACCAAGTTAATGTTTAAACGTTCAAATCATACACTTAATGCATTAAACCATAGTAAATCTAGGGTTGAAAAGCTGCCTTTCAATTCCCTTATAATGCAATTCACCATTGAAACCAATAATAACACTCGAAATCAACGAAGTACAATTATTCAGAAACCGCAAACGTTTGAAGTAATGCAGTATGTTTTTCAATCGTTTCAGACACGCTTGATGAACCTCAAAATATATGTTTTTCATTTATTGTCCCTATATGATGTTACTGTGATGGTCTTCTAAAAATTTACAATGAATATCCTGTTCTAGATGGTTTAATATTGTTTTCCAGCTCAAGTTGGGAAAGTTAAACTTTGTTAATGCCTACTGGGCTTAAGAAATAGTTTTTTGACGATTGTCCACAAGGAGTTCGACAAAAATATAGCATATGCCAAGATTAAATGAAATGAAATACGTTTTTATTGCAACTACATGAGGCGAAGTTAGGGCTCGCAAAATATGTACATTGCAACCTCAACTACTTAACCTCAAAAGTATGTACATCATACATATTAAGGGGGTATCTAGCATAGGTGAATACCACAAACATCACTTAAAAAGGTTAATTCAGTACAAAATGGTTATCATTCGTATAGATCATATACAGGTCACAACATTTTAGGATATAGAAATTAGGTCATCAAGATTTAGGATGTATAAAGTTCGTTGTAGTTACAGTGCAGTTTGTTTTAAAGTAGCATCTCTAGAGGGATATCATGATTTGTTTTAAATCTAAACTGGAATGTTGCACAAAGATTGAAGATTTTTTTAATTGCCCACGTGACTGAGAAACAAAAGCTGTAGATTAAAAAGTATCTTTAATATCCGTAAGGTAAAATGACTTTCCATATCTAAACTTCAAATAGCCATTATGTTTCTCAATTAATTGTTACCGTTGTTAACATACACTTGTGCTTTCTCACAGCAGTTTTCTTAATTGTGTGGCTAAAACAGTTAATTTTACACTTCTCATGAGGTTTTTACTCTGGTTTATCAAAGTTAATTTTCAGAGTTATTTAGTTATTCACCTGATTGTCGTTACTGGACGTAGCTTACAGCAAGTAAATTTTATAGTGGCTCAGGGCCATGGTACATGAGAGCGTGTCGCGGTAGACCTCAGACAGAGGGGTCGAGGCCGTGGGAGTCCCGGGCACAGGAGACCCGATAAATTAACAGAAACCACAGCAACAGCAGCTGAAGGCCCAACTTGGACACTTGCAGCAAGCGAACTGTGATTGCGGAAACCCCCAGGGAAGTGGTTTGGGCGCTCAGTTGTGCACGTTTAATGAAACTTAATAGCCCGATCCTTGTCTGACGAAATTGCTATGTGATTTTTTGCCTAATTATTTTTTTGTCACTGAGCTTGAGTTTTCGGTAATTTAACTTTTTTTGTTAAGTTTTTGACCCCAAATATACATATACATTTTAAATTGACAAAATAATGAGTCTCCAATCTAATATGTTATATTTTAATTAGAATTAAACCATTAATACCTTGGAACGAAGACTTGATCGGTCATTAGTAAAAACCAACTTAAGTAATTATTTTTAGTAAAAATTAAGCCTTTCTGTAAACCCATATAAAAGTGTTATTTAGAATCAGATTCAGATCATTTTTTGTCATTGACCAAACAGTGTTTGTAATACAGTAGATATAGTCAATATATAAATTGATACAAAACAAAAGCTTAAATCAATTACATTACAAATAGTAATTTACACTACTTCACAAGGATGACTTAAATTAATTAATTCTATTAAATTAATTCATAATGATATCTTAAATTAAAAACCATGTTCCATAATTTCTTGATTATTATAAAAAGGATGCAGTTGCAACCGATCCATTAGTTTATCTTTAAATATTTTTAATGATACATCCTTGGCATTAAAAGGCAGCTTATTAAAACATTTTCTTATACATTAGCTACCTGATGGGATGACCCAGATCTAGCATATCTATGCTGCGGAACGACTAGTTTATTTCGGTTTCTTGAAAAGTGTGAGTGAATATAATCCATTGTGGAGTAAGAATGTAAATTAGTTTTTGCGAATATAAAAATTCAATAAATGTATAAATTAATAATGGTTATTATTGTTTTATTTATTTATTTATTTTTTAGTAAATAGTGGTCTGCAGTGTTCCCTTAGAGCCGCCCTACACTTAGTCCTAAAAACGCTTTTTTTTAGTTACATTATCAGAAGTTCGTTATGGATTATACTGTGTCCTCTGTGATATATCTGAGACTGGGCTGAGCCTTGGTAGTGTAAGTGTAATGTAACACATTTACGTAGTCGTTTCCAGAAGCCTTGGGTTTAATTAAAGTAGCTATAGTTTTACTCAACAGTTGAGGAAACTGTACTGAAAAATAATCATGAATAAGGGAAGCGCTTTTACATAGCAGCTCTTCATATTTGATCTGTTTATTTAAATAGGCCTATTTACAGATTGGTAAATCTATTAATGTTTTTTATTTATTGTATGTATTTCCAGTCAGTACGTTAAATACGGCACACTCAACTCTGAAAATTGAACTTATAAATACATTGTATGCATTAGTAGTACATTTTGCCGTGAAATAGACTCACTTTCGGGTATCTTCGGGTCGATTTTCCAAGATGGCGACCACGTTCGGGTATCTTCGGGTCACGTGACCACCCTGAGCTCTGATTGGTCCATTTTTTTTCGATTTTCCAAGATGGCGGCGCCCATTTCCCGCCAAATTTCCTAACCTCACTTTTCCTAACCTCAAATTTCCCTCAAATTCCCAAATTTCCCTCCAAATTCCCACATTTCCCTCCAAATTCTCTTGTTATACTATATAAAATACACTCTTAACCTAACTTTTTCCATGTTATACTATATAAAATTCACTGTTAACCTTGTTATACTATATAAGATACACTTTTTTTCCATGTTAGACTATATAAAATGCACTTTTTTGTCCAATATGGCGTCTTTCCCTCCCACAACTCACACCCCGTGGGAAAATTCCCTCCCAAAATTCCCTCAGCCAAGATGGCGACCTTAGACTATATAAAATGCACTTTTTTGTCCAATATGACGTCTTTCCCTCCCAAAATTCCCGCCAAAAATTCCTCATCCAAGATGGCGGCCTTTCCCTTCGGATACTTCCGGCGACTGTTGGCTACCTTCGTACGCTATTCACACGTCGGCTGCTGGTCGGGCGCGCATGCGCGGGAACTTGCTACTCTGTGGATTATTTCATATATACACTATAACAAATTTAATATTCCATACACTATAATAAAATTAATATTTCATATACTCTATATGGCTGACGTGATCGCAGCGCTCCCAACAGCAATTTCCCAAAACATAAATATATATTAAACAAATTAGACATCACTTGACCTCAAAGGTCATCCGTTATCACATCTGCTTCCGTTACCACACGGGATGACGTAATCGGATTTTCATGTCTGGACAGGCGCGTGACCTAATTGACCCCTACCTCATCCATCCCTATATAAACGACCAACACATTCAATCTTTCTAACTTCTGTTCTTGTACTCGTACTGATCAGACGTATCCTCACTTTGCTCCTACTCACGTAATTCTTGTAATTTTGGACACCGTTCTCTGTACGGTATTTCGAAAGTAAAAATCAATAATTTGTACCCTTTTTTACTTTAATTTAATAATTAATTTTTATCGAAGTAAATCTAATTGAATCCTAACCATGGAATCCTTTGCCATTAATGATAACCTAGTCACAATCTCCCGTCAATTTGACTCTTCCGACCCTGATCTCCTTAACGTACTTACTAGTCATAAAAATAAAATCATGGTCGAAATAAATAAACACCTAAACAGGCTCGGGGGAGTAAAATGGTATATCGCAGTCCAAATTAAATTTTCCAAAATTGTTAACAACGAAGAAATCTCAACAACACCTTTCTTTCACGGCAAAACTCGTCCTTTGCTACCTTCCGATTCTCTAGATGTACAATACTCTGAAGCTACAGACAAAATTTTAGAAAGCGTGGCTAAGTGGGTAAGTCAAGGTAGTGGGTGGGTAATAGAAAATGTTTTACGACTCGATTTGTTTATTGTTAAATTTCAACCTTTGTACGCCTCTTCTTTCATACCCACCCCGAAAAAAATTTCTCACCCTACTAAGGGAATTGTAAATGTTAAAAATGACGATCAAAAATGTTTCATATACTCTGTACTTGCCCAATAGTACCCTGACTGAAATAGACGCGTAAGTTATTACAAAAAACTTGAAAATACATTAAACATGTCTGGGATTAGCTATCCTGTCAAAATTACCGATTTAGATAAATTTGAAAAATTGAACCCTGCTATCTCTGTAAATGTCTTTGGTTTTGAAAACGACGAAATTTATCCTTTACGTATAACCAAAGAAAAATTTAGAGCTCACCATGTAAACTTGTTACTACTGACTACTGACACAACTACTCACTACTGTCTGATCACTCACATGTCCCAACTTTTAGCTCACTTGACTAAATACAACCATGCATCACACTACTGTGACTACTGTCTACACAGATTTCGTACTAATGATGCACTTACTAACCACTTACCTTTGTGTTCACCACACGGTGCACAAAAGACTAGACTTCCTACTGATGACGAAAAATACATGTCCTTTAAAAATTACACTCTAACTCATAAAGTCCCCTTCACTATTTACTGTGACTTTGAGTCCTTTGTCGTTCCAATCGACACAGCACTGAACGACCCTACTACTTCACACACTACCAACACTGCCCATCACGTCCCCTCTGGTTTTTGCTATGTAATCATTGACAGTAATGGCAAACCAGTAAAACAACCTTAAGTCTATAGCGGCCCCGACGTTGTAGATACTTTTCTAAATTGTTTGATTGATGAGTCTGAGGAACGCTTACCCATTATTAAAAAGAATATTCCTATTAATATGTCTCCGCAAGACAAAATTATTTTCCAAAATGCTACTACCTGTCACCTTTGTCAAAAACCTTTACACGGAGACAAAGTAGCTAATCATAATCACCTAACGGGGCAGTTTTTGGGACCCACCCACAATTCATGCAATCTAAATCATAAAGTTCCAGATCACATTCCTGTATTTTTCCATAACCTCAGAGGTTGCATTTTATATAGTCTAACATGGAAAAAAAGTGTATTTTATATAGTATAACAAGGTTAACAGTGAATTTTATATAGTATAACATGGAAAAATTTAGTGTATTTTATATAGTATAACAAGGTTAACAGTGCATTTTATATAGTATAACAAGGGAATTTGGAGGGAAATTTGGGAATTTGAGGGAAATTTGGTAATTTGAGGGAAAATTGAGGTTAGGAAAAGTGAGGTTAGGAAATTTGGCAGGAAATGGGCGCCGCCATCTTGGAAAAGTCACGTGACCGCTCTCGACCAATCAGAAGCCAGGAAAGTGGGTCCAAAGGTCAATTTGACGCAGAAATCCCCTTTTTTGACTGCATACTCGGCATCTTTTCCTACTTGCATTATTAAGGGTAATAGAAATGAAAGATAAGCATTGCAAAAAGATATTTTGCTAACCCTATTTAATAGTTTAATATGTTATATATTTATGTTATGTTAGGTTAAATTATATTAAGAATGACTTGGCAATATATAGCTGCAATTATGACTTTGTCAATGCTGTAAAGTTTAATGGCAATAAAGGATTATTATTATTATTATTATTATTATTATTATTATTATTATTATTATTATTATTAATTTATTTCACATAAATAAAATCAGACCTGATTCCTCATATTTAGCCAAAATTTTGAGTTCCAGCCATTCAAATTCATCGCTGAGATTTACCTTGAAAATGACTAATGTAAGTTCTTGGCAAATCGTTTAAGTAGATAAAATTGTAGCAATGTTTCTTCAGGTTTTCATGTCTGATAGAGTGAAGCCAGTAAAGCCGCGTTTACACCAAAGTAGACAACTAAAAGTTGCCATAAGATTGTTGCAGAAAACTAAAAATTGCCTGCTAAAATTTGCTCTTCTCAAATTAGAGCAACAAGTGGAAAACTGGTTGGCGCGAAATATTTAGGCGATAGAGTCAAGGATGTCAGACGAAGAAGACGCACTTATTGCCACGACTGCTTGTGTCATCATAAGCAGCCACTGTACAAGAAGTCTCCGAAGTTATTGGGCGACCCTCGTTGAAGGATAAGGGATAGGTTCAGTGGTAGTGACATGATAGATAGCTGCTCTCTGAGAAGATAACATCGATCCGTTAACTTGAGCTGAGGTTTTCACTGGTTTTGGTCCTGGTCCATTCGTTCTCACTACAGCCTTCCATCTTGACACAAGCACAACGAAAGCACACACGAAATCACCGAGGAAAAGTACACTCGGGCACTGACAGGGGAATGTTAGCCCTCAACTTCACGTCCGGGACGCGTGGAGGGGACTATTGTCCACTAGTTTCTTGGTCGACAACAACAAATCTTCCACTTTTAGTTGTCAATTTTCGTTTATCATTACCAACACTCCATGGGAAACCAAAATTTAGTGGAAGATTTAACTCTCCACAAATGGGAGACTGAGAAAAAGTTGTTGTATTTTTTTAGAAAAAGTAAAAAATTGCCACAACTTGTGAAGAACTTTGTGAAAGACTTTGATGTAAACGTGGTTTAAAGCATTGCCAATGATATCACTTATACTTAAAAGTTGCCTCTTTGCATCTTAAAAGAATTACTTATCTAAAAGGAAGATTTTATTAGAAAATAAATTGTAGGATTGAAGAATAACTGTCAAGACCAGAAAATGCAAGTCTGAAAGCTGTCAGGAAGAACCTCTCTGTAATCTCATTAACTGTACAAACTAATTAAATTAAAAAATATCATAGTAATAAAAAGTTTACCCATAGCTGATATAGGGGCTACACGGCAACAAACTACTGTAAACTATGTCAGGATACAGAGAGAAAGAAACAGAGGTCGCTCTGTTATGGCCGCAGTGAACGCCTCAGACGCAGTTATAAACATATCGCAACTAAACAATCATATTTGTAAACATGAAGTAATAATTACAACATTTATCCTTGAGTATTTAATGGGGTGGAAAGGGTCTGACAAGGTGCTGGCCCTTCCATATGCCTGGCAAAATGGTGAACTAAATTCTCGACACACATTATCGCGCTATTGAATGTTCCTTCTTCTCTTTCGTCGAACGTCAGCGGAAACCTAGTCAAGCATGGATGTGAAAAATGTATAAGAAACTCACTGAGAGTAGCGCTGGAGAAAAAATTAAAATAATATATAATTACAATTCTAACTATAACTTTAATAATCGGTTTACCTTAACCTCATAATTCACAAACGTCCACCCATAGTGCTATCTATACATATTGTACTTTACTCCAGCTCTAAACGTAAATTTTAATTAAAAAAGTAAACTTAAAAAAAAGTATATTTAACATTTAAAAACAGAATTGTATAATGAAACCAATTGCTGTTTAGTGTAATTAATAAAATTACAATTAATAAAAATTTAAAGAAATTTCAAACTAATCGAGATTTTGAATTTTTGTAATCGATAAAAAATACCTAATATCAGAGTCACTGAAAAACAGTGTACAGTATTATCAAACGGCTGACCTAATGGTACATTGTACTCTCATATGTATGGCAATGTACGTTGGGATGAATCAACAATACAGTGATTGTTTGTACTGAACGATCAACAAGCTGTATATGTGATATTGACCTAACTAAGCGCATCGCTAGACCGATCTCACCAAACTGTATTCACATACTTGATTATAAATTACTTTAAATATTAGTTTAGTTAAAGTTCTTGTTCTACTACTACAGAACATTCAGAAACGATTATTTTATGAACAGCCGATGGAAATTAGTCTTAAACAACAACAACATGTAAGTTCACGCGTATTGTTTAATAAACAAAATGGTGTGCGTATTAATTGTCTAAGGTTCGAGCCTCGAATTCGGAAGGTTCTCGTATTCAACTCCAGATTGGGATGGAACTTTTCAGTGCAACTTTAAAGAGAAACTCTGGTCTGAGCCATAGTGAAGTAAGGCCCATCTTAGGTGTCCTGCTCGGTGAAGAGGGTAGAAATTAATGGGATCAGTGTTCATATTATTGTTGAATGGAAGACCATCGACAACTTCTTTACGTACAGTAAGATGCAGAGGACATCTACTTTTTCATTACATGTAGATTTAAAAAATATGTATAAACAAAATTGTTAAGCCTTCAATAAGAAACTAATGAGGAAAATAACAAATAAATTACATAATAAGCTGAAATTATAATTTTTCTAACAGCTTCAACATTGACATTGTTTTATTTCTTTTTAATTTTTCTGGCAAGTACTCTGTTTTCTCTGTTACTGAGCTCTTCACATTCCGACCGGCCAGTCTGCAGTTACCTCGCCATAGGTCACGGTGTCCCTTACCGTACGGAGTTGCGGCGGCCTTTGGCGGCGTTTCCCGCCGTTTTGCCTCCACCGCAACAATCACAAGTGCCAATTAAGACTTCATCTTCGCGCCCTCATCTTCTCGCAGATCGATTTCCTGCAGCAATCGATTGTGGTCTGTGGGAGAAACGGTAGCGGTGGCGGTAAATAAGTCGGTTGAACATTGTATTGATCGACTCCACGAGTTAAAGGCTGAGATATGTGTCTGGTTTCAATCTCTATAGAGAGTGTAGTGATCGTAGGATGTTGTCGTTTGGAGGAAAGATGTCTACGAAGTTACTGGTTTGTTACAGTTAGAAATATTGTGTTTGTAATTGGTTTTTAGTAATAAAATAATTATCATTGCATATTAGATTTATTATAGTTTGTTATTATACGGTACGTATATAAATTAATTGCCTGCTGTCATATGCAATTTCACTTAATAACGGTTAAGTACAAAGTAGATAATGCAAGCTAAGAGTAGTTGATCTGTAATGTACTCCACAAAGATAGCAATGGCCGTATTGGTAGATATTCCTTTTAAGAAGCTATGTTGGATTTCTATTATTATGTAATTGACAGTTTTGATAGTACAATGATGTTATAAGTAAATTTCACGATAGACAGTCTATATAAAATAAGAAATAACTGGTAGGTACAACTTTGTTTTTGAAATTTGTTAATGATGGAGTATCAGATGAGGGAGACAAATGTAGTTGGACAATGCCCAACTACCTTTGTCTCCCTCAACTGGTAGGTACAATTCAGTGAACTAAACCACTTCGATTGTTACGAAGCTGTTTACATAACGTCCACTTATCTTGTTGAGTCGAGACAAAAATGACAATCCAATCAGGAAAGAAAGCTAACCGTCAAAACACGAGCGGGACGAGCGATGGCCCATCTAGATATAATCACTGGTGAGGTGCAGAGGACACGCGGGCCGTGTGAACACGGTCCAGACGTGTCACTCGTTCTGGAGATCGCTAAAGACAGATAAGACGATACGGCAGGGGGTAAACCGTGGTATTGACAGGGTTAGTGTAGCTTTTACGCATCACTAACTTAATATTAAAATATATGATATAATTACGTCAGTAGTGGTAATTATAGATCATTTACCAATCATTGGTTGGTAGAGTAATTTTTATGGCACAGATTCATGAGCTAAAGGAGTTCGATCCCAATCACAGTCTTACAAAGATTAAAAGGTATAACTTGGTATGCACTTCTGTTCATTTGTCATTGGGCTATTAATTAATGACACTTTCTAAGAAACGTTCTTCCTTAATTTCTAACCAAGACCTTAACACATTCATGGCGGCTGAAAGAATAAAAGGAAAATAACTTGGGGCAGACTCGCACTGGGTTTCAATAAAAGGGAAATAAATGGTTCCAAAGAATTGGCACAAACTTTCCCCCATATTAAACACTATAAAAAAATCAAAACTTTGAAAATTACCAGTTTGATACCCAAATATGTTTTTTTTTTACTATAACTAAAAAACTAGTCAAGTTAGAGACGTGCAGTTTTTACTAAAATATTTTAAATTATAATTCACATTTCCCTAAAAATTTAATCAAAATCTTTAGAGCCATTCTTTGTAGAAAATTCCATTGTTGTATGTTTTTTGCCCATGAAAGTAAAAAAAAAATAATAAAATTTCAAAAAGTATAAAATTGTCTGGATTTTTGAATACACCTACATATAAAATTTCATAAAGATTGATCCATCCGTTTGATCTCCAGCGAACTGTACATACACACAGACAGACATCAAACTTTTTTTTCGAAAAAAAACTCGTAAAAAATGTTTTTTGTGATCACAATACTTTCTCTATGCTAACGCATATGGGATAAAGTAAAAACAGTTCACTACTTAAAACGGAAACATGTTTTATTTCCGTTTATTTGTGTATTTTACTTAATATTTAATTTAAAATAAGCCCAAACGTGGAGACATTCATATATTTATTACTTTACTTATCATTTTATTTATGTCGTATTGTTGAAATTTTGAATTTATCATATTTAAACAAAGTTTGGACTTTTTTTAAAGAAATTATACCGTACTTGTATTCTTTCATTGCCATTGTATCTGGGTTACGCAATAAATACTATGCTCTTTTCATCCCAAATTATTGTATTGTATCTTACCCTTATAACATCAAACAATTCATAATGTAATATAATAAAGATATTTTTAAATTCATTTATATCTACAACAGTTATTATAAATTAAGTAAACGATGGTTTATTTGTTAAAACTATGATGGTATTTAAAATTAATTCATGTTTATTTTTATAGTTTATTTGACATCCAAATACGTACGTCTGGTTAGTTAGTTGTTTTAAAATACAAATGACAATTGCAGTGCAAACAAATGTAAATGACACGTATTCGACATATCGATAAGGACATTATATTTTTGATGTAAGCGAAATATCTTTTTACCGTAAAAAAAAACACACACACACACAAACAAAAATATAAAATCAGTAATTTGGGTCTGGCCTGCTAGTTTTGTATTATTCTAGAATAGGAGTTTAAATCCCACAAAGGATATAGATTTTTGCAAAAACCACATAAAAAATGAAAACGTAGGTAGCTAAATGTGTGTTGAGTAGTTATTTTTGCACTTTGCCATGTGATGACAGGACCAGAACCGTGTCAGTCCCTCCTTTATTATCCCCACATCCTCAAGGATAACCTTAATAATTATTATTAAACATGTCTAAAGATGCACACCAGTTGAAATCACTTATAACTGTCACCGAGACGACTTCTGTATCCTTTTCTCTGTGAACACAACAAACGTAACAGGACTCGTATCACCAAGGTCTGAAGAAGTGTATTTCATTCTCTTTTTTACTATGATTTAGAATTTATAATACCCATACTAATGAAATCATTTAGGATAATAGTTCCTTGTATATAATACGCGAGGCCGTTTTTTTCTACGCAACTCCTTTATTCCTGGACCAATGATTGCGTTGTCCAATTTTTGTTGAGGTGTCAAAAAAAATTGCCTCTGTTCGTAATTGAGCAATAAGGTCATAATTTCACCCTGAACGATGTGGTAAGCCTTCAAAGTACGTTTTTCGGCCATAATAAAAATATGCAGAGAGATTTAAATGAATCGAAAAGTAACATTTAAAATTTAAATGATAATTTCCAAAAATGTATAACAGCTGTTTGAATGTAAACAATGGTGTTTATATTATTGAGGAGGTTAGACGTTTCATAATGTTAATTCAGGGAAGGTTGTAAGCATTGTTTCATTCAAATTCGATTGTAAGGCTACGTAATAACGGACTTTTGAAGACTTCAATGATAATGTAATGCAGTTATTTAATTAATCTTCAGCTGTTTAAGAAAAACAAATGTATAAAAACTTTTTAACCCTGCAAGTGTGAGCCATCGGAATTTCCGATGGTTGGTACCCATTACGGGTGTGACTCTCGGAATTTCCGACGGTCTCGTTTCGTCACGACTACGTTATTATTATATGTCAAATTCCATTATAATCTCCACCAATTGGTTCATGAGGTTCCATTTGTTATATTTAGATGTCTTTGGTTGCACATTTGACTGAATACACTTTGCTAACAGCTGATGAATTTTATACTACAATCGTCGATTTGTCAGATGTAGTCTGTGTTCCAGTTTTACCGTCGTAACATTATTTTGTTAAAATCTAACCTAATTTTTACCGTTTTATTTCATACATACAGTCAAATATTGTTTATAGTGTAAATATAGTTATTGTTTTTAGAAAATGTAAATATATATATGAACACTGAAGGTTACTGGTAGGCCTGTTTGTAGCTGGCATGAATCTTAGTTATGTTTATTTTATTTTGTAATTTATTGTTTGATAAGAACATCATTCATAATGACAGATCCTTGTAGATCAAGTGATATTCGGGATATTCTATTTCAAAGTGAGATTACTGAATCTGAAGATGATACATTATTAGTGTATTGAAGGTATGGCAGCAAATGCAAAACACGCAATTTTTGATTTATGTGCGAATTTACTTTTTGGAACTTATAACTTCCTATCAAGTACTGGTTTCTATAGATACCTATACATTTTTGTAATCTGTATAAAATTTTACATAAAATAAAGAAACTACCAAGCTAAAATAAATATCACTGGTGTAATATAAATAAGCAAAAGAAAAAATAATTTATTTATTTATATATTTATTTTGTCTCTTATCTCATACCAGATTTACAAAAATAAAGTTAGCCTTCTAATATATGTACTGTCAAATGCTACATTTCAAGCTGAAAACGATGATATACAACAAGTTATATTTATACAATTATAAGGTAGATAGAATATTAATTTAATAAACCTTTGCGAAACAACTAATTTTACTGCCACACTGGGGGAAGAACTATACCACACTTGCAGGGTTAAATAGGCTAAATAATATCGTTGGGTGTTTATACTAATAAGCAAGTATTGTAAGATACTGTAAATATATTGAATATTGTGATTTTACGTAGTACAGTTTACCTACTAATATTTTTAGTAAAAAGTTACAGGCTTCGGCGTACTACCAACCGGCATTACTAAGGCCGAGGTGTCTCGAGCGTAGCGAGTGACGGGGTTGGCAAGCGAACCATGCAGGGGTATCCAATAGTAATAAAATAATGTTGACCGAAGTAAAAACTGTGTTTATAACTTGCCAAACCATATTTATTATTTATTTACCATACAAAACCATAAGCAATGTGCACATTAGACAGACAACAATTTCAAAACCACAAAACATGCAAGGCAAATGGAGTTAGATTTTCAAACAAATCCAATTTGCCTTTACCATTTGTAAAACAAATTGTAAAATCGTACTCGTTGTATCCACCATTATTCGATTGTTAGATGAATTGTATCGAAACAGATTAAATGTATGTCAATTCATAGTTGAACGATCGTTTGTACTAAATTTTCTTGGTTAGATTTGTCTTAATTTAATTCGTTTATGGCCTTGTCATTGGCATCGTTCTGTTAGTGTTTTCACTTATGTGTCACTACATGATTGAATCAGTGGTTTTTGTTTAGTTTGTTTGTGTGTTGAAAGTGGAGTATTTTCAAAGTTGACTTTCGCGGTAACACGGAATATCTGCTTCAGGAGAGTAATAGAAATTGCTTACCGGAATAACTTCCGGAATTCAGATGCTTCTTAAAGACATCTCTAAATGTAGCCCACCTACGGACTTAAACATTACTCAGCAGTCATGGTTCCTTTTTAACCGGCCTCACCACGCAATAATACATACTGTACCAATCGACTTATTGATATGTGGGTCCGGTTCAGCCGTGTAGTCGCCGGCCGTGTCGCGCGTGTCATGTCGGCCGTGTCGTGTCGCCGTTATCAGCTGGGCGGTGGGCGCGGGAAGTGTCGCCGCATTGTTATTCCGCGCCCGGAGACATACTGCCCACTCCAGGGTCGCTGTTAATGTGCGACTATTATAAAAGTGTCGATGGATGGACGCGCCGCAGCCTTTCCGTACATGTACAAGGCCTGTTGGCCGACGGCCAGCTGGTGGCCTCAAAGCTGGGGGACCGGCTTGGGTCTTGTACCTTGGGACTTCTCGTGAAATTATAGCTACCTACAACTATCGCAATAATGCTACCTCTCTTACTGGCCACTGTAGTTCGTGGGTAGGACACGGTAGTTAGACAGGTGTTCTCGTGAAATTATAGCTACCTACAACTATCGCAATAATGCTACCTCTCTTACTGGCCACTGTAGTTCGTGGGTAGGACACGGTAGTTAGACAGGTGTTCTCGTGAAATCTTAGCTACCAACAACTACGAATATTTCAATAATGCTACCTCTCTTATTCGCTACTGTGGATCGTGAGTTTGACACTGTAGTAAAGACGGGTGTTACCAAGCCTCTGCCATGTGTTCGCCACCAGTAAGAACCCACTGTCTAATACGTACTTTGAAAATGGTTGCATAGTACTTTCAGTTTGAATTTTACTAGCATATGTCATTTCAAAGGGACCAATTGTTTTAAGGACATACTCTGTACATTAATGTTTTATATGCCTTTGATCAAAAAAGTACTAATCGTACGATTTTTTTTAATTTTAATTCAGTTATTCCATAATAATTATAGTTGTATTGTCATCGCTAATTAATATGTTGTTATGTTATATTGTTGGTTCTTAGTGTTATTGATCTGTTGTTATGGTTGGCTCTAGTGTGGATTCTTATTTATTGGTATTATTAATTTTAGATTGATGGTTGTTAGTAATCACAATAATGATCGTATATTCTAGACTGTTAATTGAACATCCCAACAGATATCTTACACTCACAACTCCTATTGATTCTATTCTCTGCTCCTCCAGCACAACTAAGGCCTATTGCACACACACCGATTTTGGACGGCCGATTTTTTACCGACCGTCCAAATTCCAATAGTAAACTACAGGAGGGAACGGAACCTGGCACACACGCCGACCACTGATCGGCGCCGGTAAAATGCCGGTGAGCAGCCGGCCACTGCCACTGCATGGGCCGGTGCCGGGCCGGTGCCGCGGACACAGTGGCGTACGTGACTAGACACAAGCTTGCGCACACACCGATTTTATGCCGACCGTCCTCAGTGAAGCCGACCGTGAAGTTCATCAAACGAAGCCGTAGACATTCTAAAGAAATTAAAAAACTTATTTCCATCACGTAGAAGTTCTTCGAAAAGGGTGTAAAAGGTTCCCACCTGTTCCCTTGTTTCATTAATCCATGTATCCAGCACTTCCGCTTAATCCTACGACGCTTTATACGGCGGTATAGTAACCACATAGCCACAACACGTTTCGGATTCATTACAGATAAATAAACACTCACAACACTGATAAATAAACACTCTACAACACTCACTACAGTACACCATATACTCGAACAACTCTTTAACCGGTAAAAATTCGATGTGTGTGCAAGCGGCACTCAAACGATAAAATATCGGCCGATTTTTTATCGGCCGTCCAAAATCGGTGTGTGTGCAATAGGCCTAAGAGACAAATTAAAGGATATCTATGATAAGGACGTCTACGTGAGATGTATAAAAAAAGTACTTTCTACTGAGGGTTCTTGCAACTATGTCGGCATCCCCAAGGCTGCATATGTGAAGTTGGCAGGTAACTCTGCTGTTAAATGGTTCTGTACTACGATTGACTGTTTTGCCAAATCATCTATTTCTAATCTACTTGATGTGTTGAATTCGATTTGTTGCCAAAGTTGATGATTTAGCGGCCAAAGTTAAAAAAGCCCCAGATGATACTGTCTATCAAATCAGAATTGAACATTATTCAATAAAAATATCTACAATCAAACCTCGTATCGAGTTTTTAGAAGAGTGAGTGATAATAACTGAAAAACAAGAAGGAACATCTAATCGCAAAGTTGACGATCTTGTCACTGAAATGATTAATCACTGCAATTTAAAGAAGAGCAATATTACTGTGTACCACGCACCTAGGTCTTCAAGTAATAATCTGACTTTTGAAAAGCTCATGATCATGAAGTCATTGAGAAAATTGTCAACTAATGCAAATATAGACTGCACTCCCCTTAAAATCTACAGACTGGGTACAAAGAAAAACTAGCAGGAACCGGCTCATAAAAGTAATATTAAAAACTGAAGAAAAAAAATTATATTAAATTTTCCATCAAGAAATGGGTACCATAGGTCTTATAAATAGAAGACTGTTAAATAGCCTTGGATAAACCTCCCTTAGAATTGAAAACATAATTTAAGGAAAGTTCTGGAACAGAGAAGTCAAGATGGTGACAAGAATTTAACTATTAAATATATTAAAGGAGTTCTTAAAATTGTAACTTCTCAAATCAGTAAAAAAATCTAATTGTTAACAACGGCAGTCCCAAAATTAATATGTATTATCAGAACACCAATGGAATCAGATCCAAATTGCCTGACATTATGCACAATGTCTCTACATGTAATTACGAAGAGACTTTCGGTATGAATGGTGTTAATGGTGATGTTTGTCCGTCCTGCAAGAAATTGGTGAAAGAAGAGGATAATGCTGTTAATTGTGAGGTTTTTTGTAAAAACTGGTTTCATTGAGCGTGTTTGTCCATCTCTGACAAAGAATATAAATATATGAAGATACTAGGCGAAAAATCAAAGTGGTTGTTTGGACCTTGTGATTTAAGGTTAGCAAAGATAATTGAAAAGTTTGATGACATTGATTGATTTATCAACTTAAACTCTACTGTAGACAAACTACTCAAGATAGTGAAGGGGTAGTTGATGACAACTTATTAATTAATGCTAAAATTGACAAACTTAATTGTGCATCTACTTTAGTAGCTCCAGTTAGACCGGATGTTGACAGTCTTAACATTACAGACAAGCTTGACAAGTCGAGTTGTAACTACTCCAAACCGAATCCAATCAAATCCAGAACGAAAGCCCAGAATCGTAACATCGAACTATCGATCAATGAACAGGATGAGGTAGTCGATCATACAAGTCGATCCGAATGGTGCGTTGATATCACTACCGATGGTGGAACTGGAAACGGTGCGTCTGCTGTTTCTTGTCGTGACACTTTACTGTCAAGTGATTTTGATAATAACTTTCCTATGCTAACAGATATCGTGCAAAGTGACAGTCATGCTATTAGAGTTTGGAGTACTGTAACATCCAAAAAATCTAAAAATCAGCCTAAAGCTAGACATATTATTGGTACCAAGACGCTGGAAGCCTCAAACAAGGTTAGGGCTGTAGAAAAGAAACAGTGGGTCTTCGTTTCTAGGTTAGCCCCTGATGTGACTACCGTAGACTTGGATAAATATCTTGATGAGTCTAATATTAAGGCTGAGTGTGTGGAATTAAAAACTAAATTCAACACTTACAAATCATTTAAGGTAGGTGTGAATCCAGATATGTTATCTTGCATGCTTGATGCCGACTTCTGGCCTAGTGGATCATTAGTTCGCAAATTCATTCCCAAGAGTAATGCTGTAATGTCTCGCACTTTTTTAGGAAAGGGAGTAGTGAATCAGAAGGGAAATGAGATTTTGCAAAGGAAAGTGCTCTGTATCTATGTACTGCTGCCGAAATGACCTTGAATGTATGTGCAATAAATGTGTAGTGTATAAGAAATAAAATGCACGAATTAGATTTACTATGTATGGAGGAGGATACTTCTGTCCTCTGTGTCACTGAACATTGGTTGACTGTGGATGAAGTGCGATTTTATGACAAGCTCCATAGTCTGGTGATGGCATGCAGTTTTTGTCGTATTGATGATTATGGTGGTACGGCCGTTTACTTTAGGAGTAACCTAAAATTTGAACCTATTGACCTAAGTATGTACTGTGAAGATTTGAATGGTGAGTTTTCTGCTGTTATTTAGCATGATCTTTCCATAATAGTTGCAATGTATAGATCCCCAAATGGCTCTATTTTGAGATTTTTTGCTCTCCTTGAGCAGTGTCTTGTTTATTTGACTTCTTTCGGACTTCCAATGGTAATTGGCACTGATCATAACATTGACTTGCTGCGTCCAACAAGTGCCGCTAAAGAGTTTCTAAATCTACTCCGCAGTTTTAATTTTTATAATAGTGTGACGGAGCCCACAAGAGGCAATGCTTTGCTGGACTCTGTTTTAACTAACATTGAAAAATGGGACTATACTGTTAAAGTTAGTAGTGATATTATCGCTGATCACAGGCATGTATTGATCTGTTTAAAGTGTGTATACAACTCACCTGATTCTGCTAGCTCCCAATGTAAGACAATTATGTATCGAGTTTTGAGTGACTCAAATATACATCTGTTTAATCATTATCTCACTAGTTCTCTAGAATCACTGTATCAAGATTTGTTTGGCTTATTTGAAGAGGATGCTTTTACTTGTTTTTTCAATTTCTTTAAAAGAAGTTATGACTTATTTTTTCTTGTTAAACAAAAAGTCAGTAATACCACAAGACAAACCTCCTCACATAGGATTGTGTGCAGCAAAAACTGGTACATCCCTGAACTGGCAAACCTCAAAGGTTTAATTCTGCTGGTGAGTGACAATGTTGATAATAGGCCTTGTCTTACCCCGTTGTTGCGAAAACTGAGACGTACTTATCATTTCAAGTTAAAGGAGGCCAAACAGGCAGCTGTTGAGGAGATTGTTGCGCTAAGTCACCTAACCCTTGTAAGGCTACCTGGGAGCTTATAAAAAAAACTGGGCCTACACGTGCCACATCAGTAACTCTGACTACTTCGGCTGATGAGATGAATCAATATTTTATGGATTCAATTTCTACAATTATTAATGGAATTGACTGTGGGGATGCTACGGAAATATTCCGGATGTACAGCATGAGTTTAGTTTTAGAATTGTAAATAATGTAAATATACTTAATGAGGTAAATAAGTTTAAGGCCTCAAATAGTAGGGATATTTATGATATGTCTCCAAATTTTCTAAAAAAAATAATCCATAGTATTGCCCCAATAATTACTTATTTGTGTAACATTTGTTTAACTGAAGGTACATTCCCTAGGGTTCTCAAGGTAGCCAGAACCATTCCTGTTTATAAGAAGGGTAAACATGATAATCTATCTAGTTACTGTCCTATTTCCTTGATACCTGTATTTGCAAAAGTTTTAGAGACACTTGTGCTTCAACAACTGTACGATTACTTTGAGGGACATCATCTGCTTGTACCTACCTGCCCAATTTGGTTTCAGAAGGTGTCAGTCCACTGTTTCGGTAGTGGACTCTCTTCTTCAACAGATTCTTTCTGCTTTTGAACTGAAGTCATCTACTGCAGTTCTCCTTTGTGACCTCTCTCGGGCATTTGATAGCGTGAGTCACAAAATCATTATTTCAAAATTTAAAAAGTATGGTCTGACGGATGCTGCCCTCAATTTGATCAACTCTTATCTTAGTAGTAGACAGCAAATAGTGAGTTTGAATGGTGTAAATTCCACTCCTTTAAATGTTAAGAATGGGGTTCCTCAGGGCTCCGTTCTGGGGCCCTTTCTTTTTATTGTATACATGAATGACCTGTATTATAAACTTAATCATAATGTAGTACTTTATGCAGACGACACCTCCTTGTTTGCTAGTGATAAAGATTGTGCTTATGCTGAAGCCACAGTTAGACAGTAATTTGACCTTGCTTCTGACTGGTTCAGATCAAACAAATTGGCTCTCAATGATGAAAAAACTAAGTCTATTTTGTTTAGTTTAAGGAGATTGAGTAAGGAACAAGTTACACCTGTAAAATTGCTATGCTTTACTCTTGACCCTGCACTTTGCTGGAGTGATCACATTGATCATCTTTGTGTAAAGTTAAGTAGAGTTTTATTTCTCTTACGTAGACTAAAACAGGATATGCCAAATAGCTTTCTGAAGTTTGCCTACAATGCATTCTTTCAGTCTCACTTGATCTATGGAACGAGGCTTTGGGGCCACTCCAGCAAGGTCCAGAGTGTCCTTTTGGTACAGAAAAAGGCTGTACGCTTAATAATAATAATAATAATAATAATTTATTTATTCCATCCACAGCATACATACAAAACACATCAATACAAAAGTGATACAATATTTACAGAAGTATATAATAAATAATAAATAACATAACATATTTTACAATTAGACTAAAAAATACATACTCCAAACACCTGTTTATAATAAAGAATACCATACATGACTTCTGTGATACTGACCTTGAGAATCTACACAATGTGTTTTTATTATTACTTTAATAGTTTAAATCCTTGATTATGTGGATAAAATAAATGAAATGAATAGGTCCTCTCAGGCAATGCCTGATTAGAGGCACACATTTACTTTTAATAAAAAGAGGTACTATGGCAGTCTGCTACTTATATAATTCTTCTCTTTTATAAATAAAGTTTGATGGCTCTTAAAGTAATAAGTGATGCATATTATCTGGATCATTGCAAGCCTCTATTTGTATCTAATAGCATAATGTCAGTAATTAATGTATATATTTTGCAGTGCCATTAAGAAGCATGAGAGTGGGTACTTAACTAATAGTGAAATCCATTCTTATGTAACACGAAATTGCAATAACATTCATGTGACAGGATCTAGGTTGGGTAAAGTGTTAAATTGCTTTCCTGTTTCAGGTGTGAGGTTTTTAATCACCTGCCATTAGCTGTAAGAACCTTAGCTGGAACCATTGCTGAAAGCTTGGCTCTTAGAGAACCCCTTCTATAGCTTAAGCGAATATTTTGAGGCTGATTTCTCAGGTTTAATTGGGCTTGTGAATGCTTAGTTCAGGTCTATGTTTGCTTGGTTTTCTTCTCCTTGCATGGGGTGCTGCATGCAGGCTTGCCTTGCTTTTGTTTTGGTTTGTTTTTATTTATTTTAGCTGTGTGACTTGCTAGTTTTAGATAATCTATTGATATAACTTACTAGTTTTAGCATGGTGTGATTTTGTTCTTTTTTAGTTTGTTTTTTTTAGCATGATTAGTATTTATTAAATACTTAGAATAATATCTTTTGACTTATCCTATTGTATTGCAATGTACTGAAAGGCCAAAATAAATCTTTGAATTCTAACTGAAACCAAGCTGGAAGCAGGTGTTGATAGCTATGAGCTTGGATTTTCACAGTACAAAGTTTAATTGTGATCGAACTCAACAAAACAGCAGGATGATTAAGGGAGGTGGTGTATTGATTGACGTTCGTAGTGATATTGAGGCTCACCTTTTATCTTCCCCTTGCGGGACTGAGGTACTCTTAATTATGGTTATCTTGAACCGCTTCCTGTATTTATTAATATGTGGGGTCTACATTCCACCTCAGGAGACATCTGTTTAGTAGCAGGCCATAAGCGACACTATGGACCATCTTAAATACAATTATAATGTGTACTTCCATGTTGTGATAGTAGGTGACTTTAACCTAGAAAATGCTGGCAACCGTACTGTGTGTCAAAACTTATTTTATGACACTGCACTGAAGCAGTGGTGTTTTCAGATTTTCCGTGCTCGAGCAATGAAGATAAATTTGATTTGTTTATCGACAACTTAAGAAGTGCTGTCAAAGCGATGAGGCGGGTGGGAACACCTCTATTTCCACAATGGTTTGAAAAGGACATGAAATATCTTGCTGTACAAGAGAAAACACCTCATAAAGAATATAAGAAAACTTGCCTCCATAGTAACTAAATGATTTTTTTCTAAAGTTCGCGCTGCCTGTAAATCAAAATCTTTTGAGTGCTTCGGATCTTATATAGCTCATATTCATAGTGTTATACCTAGTATTCTAAAATCTTATGAAGCCATAACATCATTGAAAAATGCAATAACTTACCAACAAGAATAAAACTTGATAATGAGGAATCTACTGATGCTAAATAGACAGCCAACATCTTTGCTATACACCATGCAAGTGTGTACTCTGATCATCCAGAAAATATTCCTATATTTTCTGACAGAAATAAAAAAATCTCTATCTCTTACTACCAAATCACACCTGTAGAGGTCTAACGCAAGTTAGATGGTTTAGATGTCACGAAGGGTTGTAGAGAAGATGAAATTCCACCCGTGGTGCTTCGGAGGTGCAGTCAAATGCTTTGCACGGTGCTCTGTTTAACTTTAGTCTACACCAGGGGGTTTATCTTGCTGCGTTGAAGAATTCTTATATAATTCCCATATTTAAGGCTAGAGGTCCTTTTGATACCCATAACCATCGGCTGATAACAATACAATCACCTATAGCCAAGGGTTTAATGTCCATTGTGTTGGATAGATTGAGACCTCTCCTCAACAACGTCATTGTAAATGAATATCACGACTTTACTTCAGGTAGGTCTACAATATCCAATCTCGTCACATTCGAATACAACATTCACTCATCTTTTGCCTCTTTTTGCCAGATTAATGCTCTATACGTTGATTATAGTAAATCCTTTGATAAAGTTGGCCACAATATTCTTGCTGTAAAGATTGAAGAAGTAAGATGTCTGGGTCACTTCTTTCACGGATCGATAGCTATCTTAGAAATAGACACTCTATTGTTAAATTTTCTAATGAATTTTCTGCACTTCTTGATGTTGTGTGGAGTCCCTCAGAGTTCCTTGCTAGTCTCGGTTTATTTAACCTCTTCATCAATGATATTATACATGGTATCGGAACTAATAACTTCTAACTAATCGCAGATGACATCAAGTTTTTGTCAGAATGGATGGGTCATGGTCAAATACTAAAGAGATCACTTGAAGGTATTGTGGCTTGGTTTGATAATAATAAAATGAGCCTTAATATTGAACATTTCAAATGTATATCCTTCTCGAGAAGATTATCTACTATTACCATAGAGAACAAACAAACTGGATGGTGTTTCTGTTGACCGGTGCCAAATAATTAAGGATCTGGCGTTATATTTGAGTTTCACCCTCACTCCTGAGAATCATATAAATGATATCTGGAATAGAGCCTGTAAGATTCTTCGCTTATATATCCCGTGTCTATAAAAATTGTATTTTTTATAGCAGCTATTATTGTGCTGTTTAAGACACTTATGTGGATTCTCGTAGAATATGCTTCAACTGTGTAGAAACTACATCTGGAATGTTATATATGTGGGCTGTAGAGGGTTCAACGGAGATTTATAAGAGTTGTCGGTGTTAGAGTTGGATTTAATTTTCCTGATGTTCCTGTTGAAGATTTGGAGACTGAATTAGATTATCTATATTAGCCAGGAGAAGAGATCTAGCTGACCTCATATTTTGTTTAAATTGATTAATGGTGGGATAAGTTTTGCGGATCTTCTTGGGTAAATTTACTTTCGTTTACCGTGGTTTACAAGATCAACTGATCTATTTTATCGTCAGCAGTGCAGGAACAATTAATTGAGCAACAGTCCAATCAGGGCCCGCTTCAGCGCCTGGGTAATCTTGTGCCAAATCAGGTGGATTTCTTTGCCGACAATCTTGAATCCTTCAAGTGTATGATTTCCTCCTCGTATACCATATGAGAAGGCACTTATTTTTTAAGGCCATATCATTCAACCCACTCTGTTCTTCTCACATTTTCTAAAACAAACAATTACGTCAATGTACTTGTAAGTACCTGTTCTCTTTAAATTAGTTTCACTTTTAAACTATTCATGCGTTTGGAAACTTCTCGTGAAGTATGCTTTCATATTAAAACAACTTACTATTATTCATATATGATTATTTTCTTTCTAAAATTTATTGTTAATGTGTTGTTTTCACCTCTTTCTTTTTCTCACTTTTACATAGTATATACATTTATTAATGTTATTATTTATTGGTTAGTACTTTTACGTTTATTATTTTTTTCTATTTATAAAATTTATTATTTAATATTTGTAATTTCATTGCCAAATTAGGCCTAAGTAGTTGTTGATATTGTACATAGTTGTAAATTGTTATTTTGTTACATAGTTATAAGAGCCGTTGTTTTGTTGTGGTGTCTGCTGATTACGTTGTAAGTTTGCACTGTGGCTTTATTTAATAACTTTTTACATATGTACTTTTTTCTATTTGTCCTTTGTGCTGTAAGTATGTATATTTTATTCCGCTATAACATGTCGTTTTTGTTATACGTACAATTATTTCGTAATATGTTCACTATAAATTATTGTATTTTTTCTTCAATTTTAGTTTCTTATAATTTTGTACATTCAGTGTTTAAGTTATTCAAAAGTCTCTGTGAGACTGTAGAACTCGGTTCCCACGCACAGGTTCATTACCCATGTGGGGACCTTTTCCATATTTAAAAATGTATGAGTGTAATTGTATTTTTGGAAATAAATAAACAATTATTATTATTATTAACAATTTTAATTATGTTAGTGAAACTGGCAATTACTGGCAACCCGCGGCTCGATGAATGATTTCATGCGGCCCACTTGACATTAAGTCTTTAAATATTAATATGAATTGAATAACGACATTCTTGTGTGTGCACATAATGTTAAAAACTTATTTCATACACTGAGAGTTTGTATTAGTAAATTAAATGGCAGAATGGATATACTTACGAACTGTTACGAGTAAACCATACTCTAATGGCATTCGTTGATTTATATGATATGTGTGTAATAAAAGCTATAAACAATGTGCGGCCCCCGTGGCCATGCCAGGTCTAAAATATGGCACTTAGTTGAACCTTTAAAAATACTTCAATTATAACTTTATTGATTAAACAACTCAATAGAAGATCCAATGTAAACATTATGGTAATTGGGATAATTGTTGTAATGACAGATCTATGCTTCTATTAGTATTATTTGACCACAAACAACAAGAATTTTAGCTAAAGCGGGTTGCACATCTTCCCCTACTTTACTGCTTCCTTCCAAACACTGCATACTGATATTGACAAAGTCGGTGATATCAGTAACAGTTACTTAAAAATAACTGTAACAAATACTAATGGAAATATTAGTGGCAAAATTGAGTGATAATGTAACACGGGATATGTTAAAATATGAAAGCACTCACTGAAAAAGGAGTTTAGTTCAAATTTTAGTTTTAATAGCAAAACAGCGAATTTAAATTCCATTTGCCTTATAATAATAACCTCATGTGTTTATATCAATTCGTCAACTGTTGAACAAAATAAATATGAACTGGCCTACCGGAAGCGGTTTTTGGACTTCAGTCCATGACAAAGGCAACTTAAATAATATTATACTGACGATCCGTATTTTATATAAAAAAAATTGGGTGTGCGTCGGACCACACGGTGGAAGTTATACTTCTTTGGCCATTCTCATACACCCACTCACGCACACAAACAGACAGGATATATAAATGAAATATAAGACATTTTTCAATATTATTCAATATATTTATCTTCAATATATTATACGTGACTTCATTATTATATTATACACCTATATTATCATTATCAGTAATTTCTTCGATTAAATTTCTTCGATTAACAATCGATTAATCGATAGTTCTTAAAAATTTGTTCTTACTTTTCAGCGTGACGCGGTTTCTCGACCAACATCCCATCCCAAAGTGTCTAACGGGCGCAAAGAAGTATAACTTCAAAAATAATAAATACATATTTATAATCAAGATCAGAATAGAATAAAAAACAACACTATATACATATACACTATACTTAAGAACATACATTACAAACACATTGTAAGTTTAGTACTATAAAAATGGTAAGAATACAAAACAAACACAGTTTATTTTTAGGAATGGTTTAATACAACAGGATAACGTAAATTGTAACATCAGCTGTTGTTTGTTTTTTATGGCAGCTGTCAAGACACATTTTCCCTATTTGCGTGAAACAGTTGCGCAGTAAATCGGCTACTGCGCATTTTTTTTTTGTCACATAATAGTAGTGACTGTATTAAAAACATATTAAAAACGTGGGACAATGTCTGTCGCGCATGCGCTGTTCGCAGGCCACTAACCATGAGTCGGATACTATTAGTATAATCTACTGACATACATCTTTGTAGTTTTTTGTAAAAGTCGCACTGCAGTTGATAAATCAAATAAATTTGGTAATAAATATGAAGTTCATAACACGAGACCAGCACTAAATCAATACTTATCATTTCTTTTGGTTGTTTTAGAAGCAGGCTACTAACCTCTGCAACTTCGTATAGCATAAGATGACAAAAAGTAAAATCTGACTGTCCAACGTAAATCATCGACAGAAAATAATAAATTACCTATGGTTATTGACTACCAATGAATGGATGACCAAGAAGATGCTCAGGTGTCCACAGTTCGTAATTTATGTGACCAGTGCATACACAGCTGTGGGTTCCTTCCGGGTTCCCTTCAGGCTACCGGGTTATTGGCACCACGATACAAACGAGTTCGCGCTTTCATAGCCTCTGTATCTCGCCAAGTGGATATATCATTATATGTGATTTGTAGTAGAGATCAAATCTGAGGCTTCAGACAGGGCTACTGATTAACCTATGAATCGAAGAGATTGCAAATATATATGTGCAAATACACCCTCAAAATTATCTTCACTCTTTTACATAAGGGTGTTGTAGAAGATCTACAAATTGTTACTGCATTATCTAGATCCTACCCAGATTGAGATGTAAATAGTTTAATCTCTGGCCTTGGAGCTTCTTACAAAGTTTCATTTACTCTTGTTTAAGTTGAGGCAATATTTGTATTTCTCTTTCTGGTAACTGTTAGTTCATGAGCATTATGTTGTGACGTTACAGAACTTAAGATTAAGTTGTTGGTAGTTTGGTACATATATTTTGGAATCGGGTCATCCTAATTGTTATGACTAGTGTTGTGCCTGTTCACTACAACTAAAAGTCGTTTCACAGTTGATGTCCAAGGCACCAGTCCACAACTTCAGGTGACGTAGAAAGTCATCTGGTACCAGTGTTTAAGAATCGGTCCGGGTTCAATTTCCAGTGTAACTATACAGTCTTTACCCCTGTGCCGCTTCCTTATCATGTTTAGCTGGTGATGAAACGAGCCTACAAAACAAACAATGTCACCGTGTCTAAGCAGGTAAGGAACTGTTTCTTAATTGGTCATCTCTCCCCTCTAAAAGCTTTCCTATTTTATTTTAATTTTTAAAGAGGGGGCGATCTTCTGTTCGGCCTTATTCTCTGCCCATTCCCATAGACCAGTGATCTCTGTGGGGAACTTACTCGGACAGAATAATGGGGCAAACCAGAACAATACTTATATTTATTTTCAGTCCAGGCCTCTGGATTCGGAACTGCAAAATCTCTAATCCAGGCTCAGACTCCTCACGTCTTAGCGAGTAGCTTGTCAAAGGCGTTTTGACTCATATCGAAAAATACCTAATCTAATCGTCACGAAACAAATGAAATAATGGTCGAGAAAAGCTCAGTACGCTCAGAATAATGTTTTATTGAATACCTTAACCTAATAATTGTAACTAGGGGAGGGTGCCAACCTCGTCACTCACTGCGCTCGTTACACCTCGGCCTTCGGCCTTGGCTTGTGACTTTTGACTATAAATAATAGTAGGTTAACTGTATAACGTAAAATCACAATATTAAATGTATTTACAGTAAATCACTCACATTACTTGAGTTGCTGCCTATTTACTATCATAAACACCCAATGATATTACTTAGCTTATTTCAAACGAGTTTATTTCATTTGTTTTTGTTTAACAGGTAAAGATTAATTAGATACATAGAATAACTGCATCTACATAAACCTTGCTTACAACCTTCCCTGGCTTAACATTATGAAAGATATAACCTCATCAACATTACAAACACCATTGTTTACATTCAAAAAGTGTTAAAACTTATTGTAAATCACTATTTACATTTGAACATCTGTTATTTTTCGATTCATATTAATCTCTTTCCAAGTCACTCTTATGGGTGAAAAACGAACTTTGAGGGCTTCCTGTGCCCTTCAGGATAAGAAATTCGAAGAAGTAAGACCTTATTGCACAACTACGAACAGAGGCAAGTTTTTTGACACCACGACCGTTTCAATTGGTTAAAAAATAAAGGAGTTGCGTTGACAAAAAACGGCTTCACGTATTATATATAAGAATGTTGTTGAGATAAATGTATTCTGACTAAATTGTACTTTGAAGCTTTAAAAATTCTTTGCGTCCTTGTCTGAACCATAACGGAATATAACACTTGCAAAGACGGCCGGACGTGTCTGCGCAACGCAAAATCACTGAGTTTACAAACAGTTCGGCGTTGGCCAGTCGTAAATCAGAGGTGGTGCCGGTTATGAAGAGCTCGTAAACGAGGAGTCGAGTCGATGACGACACTCAGGTGGCTGAGAATAGCGGCGCGCTGTTTACGCGAGGTGTCTCTGGGCCTTTGTGGCGGCCGAACTGATGTAGACACTTACCGACCGGCCGGTACACGTCAAACACCACGGCGTCTATATCCGCTGTCCAGAGATTGGCATGACGCAATCACTCCTTCACTCAAAAGACGTGTTTCAACGGCAACCCGCTCCTGATATACACTTTGAGGGAAAATGCTGAAGAGGAAGGTTTTTGGTTAGGAACCCAACTAGAGACTCGGACTTCGGACAAACTTTTCTTCCTTTTAGTAATTAAAATTAATTAACTTTTTTTAGAGGGTATAGATGCCTAATTATGACACAGTTTCACACGCCTCATTAGACGAGCTCATTTTTGTTTTGTAAAGTTATTGAATCACTGGCTTAACATGACTTCCGAACCACTGACACGGCACAGGGGTCACTCCAGGCATCAGGGAGCTGCATAGACCCCCGCATTAACATCTTAACTGTTGTTAACATCTTAACAGCTGTAGTTGTTCTCGTTGCACTGATATAAGTAACAGACCTAGTATGAAAATATCGTTTAAAATAACTTAATCATGAGAAATAAACAAATATGTGGAAGAGCCTATGCCTATAAAGATAAAGGAATTTAAACATTTGTTTTTAAAAGTTCTTGGTAAGCAACATTCAAACCACCTTTTGAAAAAATAAATCCAAGAAAATTAGCTTTATAACATGTATCCGACGTGATGACGCAGACTACAATGAACCAGCCATACTACAATAGTAGACAGAATGAGTATAGAAGAAGACCGCGGTGGAGAAAGGATCTTTTCGAGTATGGAGCTGGAGGCAGTCCAGTCGGTGACACGGAAAAGGAGTGCTGGAACATAACGAGCTCCTCCCAGGGATTTCATTAACACGGTCCAAATTACAGGGGAGACGCGGTGGCACTTAGGGTCGCTGAACCTGTTGCCATCCTGGTAGGGGACAACTGGCCCGGAGGAGCCACTTGAAGTAACCAAATGTGACCTCGTGTATGTCAGGTGTGCAGTAATGTACAAGGTAGGTAGGTGAAACTAAATCTAACCTTTACACTTTATTATGTAGAAACAGAAATTCATAATATCTTAATTTCATGACAGATAAAGAAGTCTTGAAGCACAATTCAAATCGTAATTAATGTAGCAGGAACAAAGTTACTTTGTGTCGTTCTTAGGGTTTCATGAACTATCTTTAGTACTTTTAGGTTAATACTTACTAGAAAAGAAAGGGGTCGAATGTTTTCCAAATGTGAATTTCGTGAATAAGTTTAAACAATGAAGAATGAAGTCGGACCATATGTGGTTTGCGTCTTTGGGTAAGTTATTTAAATTTAAAATCACTTGAAAGCTTCATGATCAAGAATAGCATTTTCCACAAACGGACTTAATCGTTACCTCAGAAAACGTCCTTACTTTGAACAATAAACTTTCAATCAGTAGGATTTCAATATTTTTACATTTAGCTTCACATCTTAACCAGTATGCCTATATTTGTATGCCTATATATATATAAAACTATACAAGTTCAGTTTTAAAACGGCTGTCACACTGATTAGGAAGTATTGGAAGAATTGAAAGAAAAAGACATTAGTGAAAGTTACCTCCATATTTGTAAAAATCTATAACATACAAGCATGACAGGCATCACACGTTTGGCGCAGTCGTTTTACAAATGAACACAAAGATGAAATGCCAACGGTCGAGTTTTAAGCTCTCAATAAATGGTATGTCATCGAAAGGATGTAGTGTCCATGAGAATATGATAATTTGGAGATTATAGAAATGGTCATAAGTGGATTTCATATCATCAAATATTCTCATGCATGCACAGTATAGAAAACAGTTTAGTTAAACTTTGTTGTCTTGAAATATAATAGTTGTGTTGGTATGGTGGCTTAATGCATGATATTTTGACTAGTTGCAATGCAAACATAACGGTACTGCTTTTTTATGTGAGACTTTTACAAGCAGGTTTGAGATAAAATAACGGTACTAATTAGATAGGAGAAAATTGCATAATGAAATTGGTTATACAGCGAGTCTTATATTATACGTATGACAACACTGAACGGATTACTCTCCTTTGCTATCTGGGGGAAAAAATACAGATCTAAAACATTCATAGCCCCAACTGCGAAAGTAAAAAAGAGAAAATTGTAGCATAGGCCTTCCAGAATATTAAGTCAATATATTCTGTCAATACATAAACAAGTATTTGTTATGTCCTAATGTCCTATTATTAGGAATCCTGAAATCAATTAATTATTTGTGTTTTTGTGCTAGTAGCGGTGATTTGAATTGAAGTACCGAGAGACCGAGCTTCGCTCAGTTGAAGTTTGCAAACTGAAGAGGTTGCATCCATATCTCCAAGAGGATCTTGAGGATCAGTTGTTGTTGTTCTACCTTGTAGGTTATTAATGAAATTAGTTTCGGAAGTCCTCCGCGTTTCAGTTATAGCTTTTCAAACATGTTATGTATAGTTCGTACAAAGAACGCTTATTTTATAAGGGTTAGCCTTATTATGCAAAATGCAAAATAAATAGCTTTGTCAAAATAGCTAAGTAACTGTAGCTACACACACGAAAACGACACTCATAAATATACTTCACTCTAACAGTGTTTAACAAGGTAAACTCATACAAAAATAAAACTAATTGAGAAGGAAAATTCACACAAAAATAATAAAAACCTTATAATACTCAAGATCAGCTGTTCTTTGTTGATGTGAGTTGTCCTCTCATCATATCAGCTGTGATGGATAGTTTTTTCTGCTTGAAGTCGATAATGGTTCCATATTGTGTTTTTCTGCTAGAAGTCGCTAACACGGGACGTCTGGGAGCCTCTGGGGCAAAAATCAGAATTTTCCTAAGATCGAACCGGTGACAATTTCTCGTGATCAGAAAATCTCCCAAAAAATTAATAATCCTCGGAGCCAAACAAAATTTCGTCCGAACGCTGCTTGTTTTAGATAAGAGGATCTACTGTATATGGGAGCTAGATTCTTCTTACAATTTTACATGAGGAGCTGATCTTTTTTTCCATTGCACAGAGAGATGTATCATCTGCCACAACTAGAGAGAGTATGGGCTCAAGTTTGGGCATTTTGATACGTCTGACACTATCGATATAAGGAATGTGAACAACTTGAGTTCTAGTATAATGGAGCGGTGATATCTATGAGTAACTAACACCTCTAATTCCAAATAAATCAAGTTTTTTTTCAATAATATTACGTTGCTAATTTTGCCAAACTTTTTTGAAAAAATCAAAGAAAATACTATTATAATACAAGAACTACCTGATTCTATTGGTTTTACATGGTTGGAAATTAAAAAAACATTTGTGACATCCACACTGGTTTTCCTTTTAGCTAATCCCTACCATCTACAACAAAGGGTGTTATTTTTTATCAAAGTAATAAATGTCGTTTTAAAAATTGTTCATAGAACTCTTGGCTTTCTATTTCGCTAAATCCAGCTTATTGTAGTCATAGCGAAAACAATACAGTGGTCGCTTTCTTATGGTCGCAGTGAACGTCATATCTTATCAAGATATACATAAGGAAATTTCAGTTTATGTATATCTTGATACATTTGTAGTAGTAATAAATAAGTTAATCCTTGAGGATTTGGGAATAGTAAAGGAGGTACTGACGAGGTGCTGGCACAGAGCAAAGAATATCCTTTGCTCTGTGGGTGCTGGCCCTACCATCACTTTTTTAAGTGGATAAATAACAACTCTAAACACATTTAGCGCAATAATGGTTGCGACCTCTGTTTCCTTCTTTTCTGTGCTGTAGTCAAGGTGTTTGGATTCCTGAAACGCGAAGAACGGGAGTGATTCAGATAGAAATGTTGATAAGGTTCGTTTCAAATTATCTGGCCTGCGAAAAGTGACAGTATGAAAACATTAACGTTATTTTAAGCAATATCAAAACAAAATTCTTATTGTATACTATGATACTTTTAGTTGTATCATAGTATATACAGTATAGTTGTATACTGTAATGTATCATAGTGCATAGTACAGGATATGTACTATGATACATTTAGTCCAATTTAACTGTTGCTTAGGCTTGCTTACATTCCCAGTCTTCGCCGAGAGACGGAAGTTATATGGCGGGTCGGCTCTCAGCGGTCATCCTCACCATCGCAATTAGAAAATGTTCAATCATGTAGTGCGGAGGCTACAATCAGCAGCCAAGGGTATCGACTCAGCGCGGCAATCTGCCCAGATTGGCAGCATTCTAGTATCGCACGACCTGGCTCGGGGATTGGCTGCTTCCCTGCATTCCTCGGTATCCGAGGCCCGCCATTCAGCCCACGGTCGGTGTGGACTCAATGAGAGCTGCTCATTCATGGTGCTCAGCGGGTAATTGGCAATAACAATAGGCAACTGCACTCCACAGTAGCCTCTCTAACATTATTGTTGACACGTAAAGGAGGAACATCAGTTTTCTGATTCCTTCTTACAATTCGCGTTCGCTGCGGTCATAAGAAAGCAAATTCTTTTTTCTTTGTGGTTCCGATTTTATATTTTATCTTTATGAAGTGTACATATAACAAAAATATGAAAATTGGGGTATTTATCTAAAAGGATCGTCACTTTTAAATTATACTTTATACAATATATGTTAATTTTATAAAAAGCTAACTACATGTACGTTAAATTAAAACAAATTAGCCTAAGTTATGCTTGCTTCATCAGGCTAGATTACATAGGTTAGGATACGTTTACGCGAGCAGCGTGTCGTGGAGGCAGGCCCCTGACAGCTGATCCTAAACTTGTGTGTGCTTACTACATACGATTTTAAAGCCTGACAAATTATGTACATATGAGCATGGCACACTCACTTTCAAGTGTCCGGTTTCTATAGAAATTCATTCAAAAGTTGTAGACCTAAACCTTTTCTCAAACAGACCTGAAAATAACTTTTAATTTCGCTAGTAGTGCATGTCCACGTTAGAACATGCCATGTCATGTTCATGAACAGAACAGCCTTATATCTGGTATATCTCGCACGATCTAGAAGCGAATAAATACTCGTATAATTGATTTATTCGTTTATTATTGAACTTTAAGTTCTTGGCAGTAGGAAGGCAGTTTCTTGGTTCACCAGTTCTGAGGAGGCCTCCAGCACATTCTTCAGATGAACTTTCAGACCACTCCCTGGGCCGATGAGACAGGCATGTAGCGTGCGACTGCCGTGTCGGCGACAGCTGTCGCGCTGTCTGGTCGTTAGAGCGATTTTTATCAGCGGCAATGCGAAGCTGTCCCTTCAGCTTTATCTCCGGGTCTTCATGATACTTGTCTCCTTGCAACTTGGCCACCACTGAGTGACTCATACGGGCCTTTAATATATGAGTTAAAGTAAATAGACTAACACATACAATTGAAGAATGAAAGTCAAATCTTATATAGAAGTGATTATGGCTAGATTAATATCTTTTTAGGCCCTCTGAAGATAGAATCATATAATAACAAAACAACAAATAACATTGAATCAGATTATACAGTATTAGGCATTATAGACATGGACTCCCAATAACCGAAAATTAAAAATTTTAATTAAAAAAACTGTGTTGTTCTAGTCAAACATTTTATTACGTTTATTACGAAAGGACGATTGATTTTTTTTTAATTGCGTTCTGTCATAACTGAGATAAATTAGGATTGATAAATGTTAATTCTTCATTACCGCTGCTTCAGGCGTGGTGGCGGTATTGGACTGTTTAGGGCAAGATCCAAGCTTCGAGTCTCCAACTGCTAACGGTCCGTACCTCACTCGTTGAATAACGTTCACGCACAGGCCTGTATGCCCAAGTAAACTGGCAGGTGACGTTTTAAATATATACATGTGTGTCAAGTATGTGAGGAAAGTAAACGAATTGTCCCAAAAGAAGTGTATTTTAATTAACAGTAGATAAACTAAATTTGTTTGGCATCAATATAAATTGTAAGTTATTTTAAACGATTTCCAACCTAAAGAACTGAAAAGGGTGTTTTATTATCTTGTGGGAAATGGCTGCGTTTAGAATATTGCTGTAGGCGTAAACAATACAAATATGTGCAACAAACCAAAAGTGTTTTTAACAAATATCGTTTAATCTCTGCCTCTCTATCAACTCAAACAAGTATTCATCATTTTATATTTTCATATCAATCCAGAGTCATGAATAAGAACGGTCGGATAGTTCTAATCAGTTGTCTCGTGAGTTGAATTTGGTACCAAAAACACAGCTAAACAATATTTATAAATGATTGAAATCGAAAAGTTGAATGAAGGAAACTTACTAGGTCCTAAAATATACTTAATAAGAATTGAATACATTTTTCAATGAGTATCTTACTTTAGGACGACTTTTCTAAGGAAGTAAAAATATGCTCTAAAAACATTTAGAATGTCTTTTTTTTGGCACCAACATATAATCTCAGTAAGCCTAGATGAAGATCTAGACTCGCTTGTGATGGTCAACAAAGATTACCACATTCTCCTTCACATTCTCAACTTGGCCTGCAAAGTCAAGGAATTTATCTTCCACCCGGAGTGTGCAGATTGTCCGACAGATAGCGACGGCGGAAATGGCGGAGACTGGTGACGGGCGATGGCCATCTCATAGTAAGTGATGTCATTATTGTCTCAGGCAAAACGGCTCACCTGTCCACAATCTTACCGGCGACGTCTCTGTTGACTGTTAGTAAAATAATGGTGACTGGTGACGGGTGACTGGTAACGGCCATCTCATAGTAACTGATGTTTTTGTTGACTCAGGAAAATTGGCTCACCTGTCCCCAATCTCATGGGTGACGTCTCTGTTGACAGTTTATGAAATAATGGTGACTGATACCAGATTACCTACCAGAATGCCAGAGCAATGATATGAAAGAAACTCGTTTCAAATGTAATTCAATCACTAGATCCTACGAGTGCTGAGGTATCACAAACAACTGTGCCAAAAGATGTTTCTCTTTTCTGTGTGATCTGGTATTATTTATCTACAGCGCTGGAGAATTATGATTAGGAATCGTACAAATAATAACATGATATCTCATAGGGAGACGCTCTATGAAGTCATGGTAGGTGTCCGAATAAATGTCAGAGGCTGGGTAAAATTTAAAAATACCTTCATAATATTTCTGTAATTTTGTATTTAACTTTAAATCTGTAGCTTTAACTTTGTTATTTGAAAAGTTAGCTTTTTTAATAAATTAAACTTATCTTTGGCCAGACATTAATTGGAACTTAATATGGCCAGACAACCTACAAAGTTTACATACATCGCTTTAAAGAGATTATATTTGTATCAAAATCACGTCCACTAAAGTCTGTCATCTATAAGGTTTCTACAGCGAAGAGAAGATATAGATTTATGGAGCCAAATGACTATGTCCTTAAATTTTGAAAATAAGCTGAAAAACCTGTACTGAGTTTAAGTTGGAGCTTACACTAGTTAAAACCAACCTCCAGTAGCCTACGCTTATTACCTGATGTTATAATTAATTTTTAATTATTGGTGTAGGCCTTTAAGAGCTAGGATAATTATATTTTACAGTTTTCCAAAATCACATCATTTTACAACTACGTAAATTCAATATTTATGTAAGCTTACCAACTTAATTTGATTATAGATAAATGTTAATTTTAGGATAAATATGTAGCGTAAAGTCTTATTACTATCGAAAAATAGTACCGTTAAATATATTTAAATGTAGTAAGATTTAACAGTTAAAAAACGTGATTGTATGAATAGACAAATAAATGTCAACGTCTCTGGTGTACATCAGTGACACCTACACTTGTCAACGAGAGTAACGGCAAACAAAGCGTGAAACTACTGTCATTTGTTAGGCGACACGCCACAACCTGGTAATTACAGACCTAACACCATTCTACCTCTTTTTGTAAAATGTTCCCATAATTATGTCATTTACTTGTAAACCACTTATTTTCTTAAATTATCTCCTCATTTTGTTGTTAATTGGTGTTTCGTTTGTGTTGTTTGTCTTCTGCTTTGAGTTGAAAATACCATTTATTTGTACTAAGTACACATGTTTATATGTGTTCATTTTTTAGAATTATAATAATAATAATAATTGTTACTAATTCAAACGTAAATTTAACTGTATTCGCTTTAAAATAGTTTATTACCTAGAAAATTACATGTTGTCATCCTTTTTTACTAAAAAAATAAATGAAAAAACGATACCAATAATCAATCGTCAAACCGAAGTATTATTGGTAAAAGTGATTATTTTTGTTGTAAGCTCAAGCACATTTAGCACAATATGACTGAAATTTTCTAAACGTTGGATTTTCTGTAGCAACTTTCTATTTGCCATTTGATTGCTGACAACAGAAACAAGGAAGATGTAAATTGTAGTCTTCCTCGTCTGTGAGTCAGGGAGAATGCGGATGACTCAGTCTGATGTGGAGACCCCCAGCATGTGGCCGTTGTCCAACAACCACGCCATTCACTGGTCTGTCAGTCGTGTTATCAATCTCTGACGTCACCGACCTGGACATGTCGCACACTTCCTGGTCATTCTTCTTGAGTGTACGTCTATGTGAACGTGAACGTCTTTATATAAGTCTATGGGCTACAACAAACAGGGATAGCTTCCTTCTGTCTATCCGGTATTTCAGGAATATAGCATATATGTAGAAATTACACATGTGTATAGAACATTAACCAAATAAACCAGTTGTTACGAAATTATATTAAATCATGTAAAAGTGTTGTATTTTACTTGTAAGTACAGACAACTTTTAAACTTTAAAATAAACTTTAATCCCCTTAAATGGTATTGTAATGTTTACAGGTTTACCTTACTATCTGGTCATTTCTGACCCGATTGTTTAAGTTATTTTTATGGTTTGAAATGTATTAGATTAATATTAAACAAAATAAGTTTTCAAAAATACTAATAAAACTATAATTGTTTAAATTTCATGAATACAACTAAACTGAAATCCTAACCAGGCTTAAAAGAACCAGGTTAAAAAAATCATTTTATGTAGGCCTATTGAAAATAATTTCTTTATTACGATTATGGACATACATTATTATTATAGAAGATATGTATTAATTTTTTATTCTTAAAACTATAATGTTACCAAATTTAAAAAATAAAATTGCAAATACCAAAGTGGATTGTTACAAAAAGTTAAAGCATTTTTATGAAATTTTAATAGTATTTTTTGTAACCAGTTATTTCCACGGAAGTTTCTCACAGATACCTTTTCATACAAATGCTGAAGACGAAGTCACACTGTGGTATTTACATACAGTAGCACAACACTCAGAACAACTGAACTATGTTTGTTGTCGTTAGCTGAAGGACTCATGTGGTGTTGTCGTATCCTTACTTGGGTCGATTTTCTCCTCTGATTTCAATATTTATTCTTCTTGTTATCTATAACGAACAAGCAAACTGAAAATAAATATGATATCAATAACTAACGAAGATAAAACAGAAACACTTAAGATATCTTCAAATCAAAATACATATTACTTGTAAGTCTTAAACCACGACACCCACCGACAAAGTTTCAAGATCGAATATCTCATACCTTACTGCTTTAGAAATACGTTATGTCATGGAGTCCTTCGTGTGGTCGTTGTAGTACCAAAGCAAAGACAACATCCCGCCGATACCAGTTAGAGCAAAACATATGAAAGGTTTTTTACAAACTAATTGTTTAAACACTTGTGTTTTTGACAAGTTTCCCCACATTCTAAAAAAGACATCCTCTATTTCATAAACTACAGTGTATATAGTCTACCTGTCTATGATGAACATTTGTCCAATCACATATTTTACTGACATAAGGACACCAATATTTACTAATTAGAATACAATTAATTAATATAAAAGAAGGCATTTAAAAAAAATATAGTGTATGTTAAGAGATTACTCACAGAAAAATAACGATAGTAATTATTAATCAGAACTTTATTTTATAAATTATTTTATATTACTATTTTTTTTAATTCAGATCAATAATAGCACAATATTAATTAAATTACATTATGTGGTAGCAAAAGTCCTTAATAAAAATTAAAGTACTACAAAAATACAAATTTTAATTGTAAGTTTGGGATTAGTGTAAACATTTCAAAGTACTGTAGGTAGCAATCCATGCAGTCTTAACTATAGGCCTATGTATATTTCAAAGTACTGTAGGTAGCAATCCATGCAGTCTTAACTATAGGCCTATGTATATTTTGGTATAGTAGGACAACTAACTAATAGGCTTCTAAAACATTTCCATTTAAATGGATATAGAATAACTATCGACTTTTAAAACATATATGATCTACTTTTGAAATATATAAAATAATTTTAACTAAAATTAGACCCATATTTCATCGCACATAAAGATGTATAATATTTGTAAATATGTTGCAGTAGGTTTTTAGTTCATTATTGGGAATTTTTATAACGCGCACATCCATATTTTTTTGAAAACATCGCAGTGAAAAAAACGTTTGAAAAAATGCGACCACATATAACTCTATCTCACTGAAGCCCCGTAATCCACTGGTCATCGTAGTCACATGGCTTCAGAGTTTAGATGATCTCAATATTACAAACATACCTATTGATTAAAATTACAGAACACAATATAAATTAATGTTTTGTATGTTACTACCGTATAACTCATTAGATGAAAATGTACTATCCACCATAATAAATAGTTTACATTTTAAGTACAATTGGTAATAAATAGATTCAGATTATAATGTAACAAAAGTGACGTGTTATCTATGTACATATACATAACATATAATTATTTAGAAATATTGATCATATATCCTTTAATTAAGTATGTGCAAAATGGAGATTGTTTGAGATACAGTATGACAAACATGTTAGAACAAGTTATTTAATAAAGTGATATATTTTTAAATAAATCAACGTCATAGGTAATTAAAGTAGTTTCGCTCACGAGTGCAGTTCAGCATTCACACGTTGAAGGTCTTTCTTTAGATATAATGTAATGGTCAATAGTTATCATATTGTCATTTAATCTCAATCGTTTAACTACCAATTGATAATCAACTGAAAGCTGTCAAGACAGTCCAATCAACATTGGTGTGGCGGCCATGGACAGATCGTGACATCGAGATGATGGTTCTGCGTGAGAACTAGATAATTAATAGTCTCACTAGAGACAGATAATAGGGGTGCTATTACTGGGCCGGTTTGGTTTATGGGCGAGGATAACTGATGCAAGTGACCTGTGTGCAATAGTGCAAGGGAACTCACTGCAGTCAAGGTCCGCAGTAGTCTCCACTAGCAATCCCAACTTCCAATCTAAAATATATTTTCGTATGTAACAAAAAAATTTGAGAAAACTAATTAACGCAATATCATTTCATAATATCTCAATAAAAACATTTCATAAAATCCATTAAAAAAAAGAAAATCCTGATGATGACTCCTTGAGGAATTCCATAATTCAAATTTTAAAACAAATATCTACAATTCAATACGAAAGAAGTTATTTATGGTTAGTTATGTATCTAAACGAGTTTAAAATTTGAAAAAGTGTATAAATACTACTTAATGATATAACTCTGATCTATCAGGTCTCAGATTTCACCATCTTTCATCTATATGAACTAACTCAGTAACATAACTGATGCAAGAATTATCGTGGTGTTACATGTAATATCTTGTAATTGAAGGAATGGATCTTCAACATGGCTTGTACAATTTATTTTAAAGTATAAGTAAGTTACCTGTACTGAAATTTCAGATTCAGTCATGGTGAATTAAAATGCAAATGTGATCTAAAATTGTATATACAAACTTAATGCTTTATATCTGAGATCCATCAGGTCTCATATTTCGATATTTTGTCTTTAACACTAGTAACATCACAGTATAAGAGACATGAGTTATGATGTTTCGATGTTATGATAACATATATGATGTTTCGAAATCTAGAAACCTTCAACCTGTCGTGCTACTTAAACACACTTTGCACAAAACTTCAGTAATTAAAACATTAAATATGTTTTGGTTTACTCGTTTATTAGTCCTACCTAAGTCCGATTCCATGATATGTTAAGTTCTTTACGTAACTATGGAGGCTGCTAACCACCTGATGTAGTCTATATTGAATTGGGATTTTAATAAATATATTCTATTTACTCAACATTAGTTTGCCTTGTGAGGTAGACAAGTTAACGTCCAGTGTAGATGACCATCCAGCCTGAAATACTGTGACCGCATGTTCTGCGGCGTGGCGTGGTGGCGACACAGTGAGTACCGGGAAACTATTAGCCGTGTGAACTCGATTAGCATTATGCAGATCGACCCAGTCCGGAAGTGGACGCGTCCATCAGTCGCCAGGGTTCCCACCGCGACGCCGCAAGAGGAATGCTGCGGGGAACAACGGCTCCAAGTTATGATTAGGGTAATCGAGGGCAGGACCTTCGGTCCGGACTGAACGTGTGTGTGTTGCGGGGAATATTGCTTCTGAACGAGTCCTGTGGTGGCCAACCTGATTGCGACATATTGAGATCTGTTCCTAATTAAACGCGTGATCCTATCTTGCCCCGATCGATTGCTGTGAGCTGGTAGTTCATAGTAATCATACTAGCATCTTAGAATGTTTACTGGTTCTTTAATGGCTAACACTGTGATTTTGATCGCGAGCAGATCTGACATTGATATTTGGCAGAACATTCAATTCCTTAAATTGTTTAATAAATGTTTAGACTGACATCATAGATAGTTCGTTTTACGTTTGAAAGTACTGTACGAACATTTTGACCTTATGATTAAATATTCTGATTTCTGCAGTTTCATCTAATGCCCTGATATGATACTTATGTACTATATTCCTACGTTAATTAACATCTTAGTTTGATGATATTTACCTACTATTATATGTACTGAACAATATTTTTAAAATTGACCCTTTTATTAGACATGTATACATGGGGAGAGGAGGTAAATTTTGCAATCGTTGATTGCAGCTTCACAATTAAAACCTATTCAATCTGTATCATGAATAGGATTTTCCTTGAAAGTCCGTGAGAAAATTAAAATAAGGATCGTTTTAACGTTATTCTGGTTTCAATTCGTTTAACTAAATTATGATAATTATATAATACATTTACTTTATGATAGAGAAAAACACAACATGTCTAATATTTACCGACAAATTACATGAAGTAATAATAATAATTCTTTTTATTGCAAAAATAAACATTTAACATCAATGTATCGCAATCGTCAGGTGGTAAATAATATATAAATATAGACAAATAAAACTTAGACAAATAAAACATTCATTCACATCAAGGTCGCAATCAAACATACAAAGATATTTCATACATTCTTATTCTAATGGTGAATAGTCACTCAGATACAGTTCACAATCTCAGTTTTGAACTTGATTACAATTAATTTTTAATTTTTAATTTGCCCAGCGGCCAGTCATAAACCCATCAACTGAATAAAATGATTTTGACAACAAAAATCGTTCCAAACGAGTTTTAAATATATTCGGAGAGTTAATATTTCGATTAACTCTCCGAACCAAACGCCAAAAGCCCAACGCCAAACACCTGGGGTAGACGATCGGTTACTGTTAGTCTGTGATGTTGGATTCTAAAGTTGTACCTGCCTCTCGTCTCATACTGGTGAACGCCTCTTCCCTGAGTCAGATCTACACCCGATCTACAGTGCAGAACCACATCAAGTACGTAGAAGCTGGGCAGGGTCAACAAACCAAGCTCCCCGAAAGTTGCTCTACACGACTCTCTGTAACCTAGTTTGCCAATAATTCGGACTGCTTTTTTTTGGAATTTAAATACTCTCTCAAATCTTTGTTTAGAGCATCCCCCCCAAAGTCGTATACCATACGCAAGATGCGGATATACTAATCCAAAATAGGCCATTTTCAAACCTCTTTATTGCAAAACTGTCCTAATTTCCGCAAAGCAAAGATACCTGAGGTGACTTTTGCACAAATACTGTCTATGTGGTTATTACAAGTCAGACCACGATCTAGGTACATTCCAAGGAATTTTGTGGACTCAGTTTCTTCAAGGAAAACACCATCTATTGAAACTGCTGGTAGTACAGCAGTATCTTGATGTCTCAAATTGAAATTAATTATATTTGTTTTTGATTTGTTTGTTGCCAAATTTAATTCTTCAAAATACTGAATACAAGAATTAATTCAGTGGAAGATAAGACTTCCAGTTCATTTATGGTACTTCTTTTAAAACAGAGAGTCGTGTCATCAGCGTATTGAATAAGGTGGCCGTTCTGTACTTCTGAGTTGAGTCCATTTACATAGATTAAGAAAAGTAACGGCCCAAGAATGGATCCCTGGGGAACACCTTGAATAACGGCTAATTTCGTTGAAAGAGCATTCGCTACCTCCACACGTTGTTCCCTATCCTTAAGATATGAAGTAAGCCATTTGTGTGGAAGACCACGAACGCCACTAGCCTCTAACTGGTGCAAAAGGGTTCCATGATGCACACAGTCAAAGGCTTTCGAGAGATCAAGAAATATGCTTAGCACATGTTCCCTCCTCTCTAATCCATCGACAATGCCCTCGATAAGATTCTGCACAGCATCAATTGTAGATTTATTTTTCCTAAAACCGAATTGTTCAGAGCTGAGGATTTGGAATGTCTCAAGATAATTATCCAATCTATTATAAAATACCCTCTCAAATACTTTACTTAACACTGGGAGGATTGAAATGGGGCGATAATTATTTTTTTGAAATGGATCTTCTTTTTTAAATACAGGAATAACCTTGGCCATTTTAAGACCAGATGGAAAGGTCCCTGATTCAAAAGAGGAGTTGATTAATTTTGTAAGAGGCGTTAAGATGTGCCTAAAGCAGCGCTTAAGGAGCCATACGGACATATTATTAATATCACATGATCTTTTTGAATTCAGTCTCTGTATCACACTGGCTACCTCCTCCTCGCAGACCGGAGGTAGGGCCATGGACTGGACCTGTTCTGTAACATGGGACTTATTCATTCGACCTGAATTTGATAAGAATGAGGAGGATATTGTTGAAAAATATAAATTTAACTCGTTGGCAACATGCAATGGGTCTTCAACTAGGCAATCGTTGACCTTGAGTTTTATTTTAGATCCTGCATTTAATTTTGTACCCTTAGATGAATTATTGTTAATTTTTCAGGCAGTTTTAGAAATATTATCACTTTTACTTAAAGATTTGTTAACGTTGTAAGCTTTGGCAGCTCTTATTACTCTTCTGTATGTCTGTCTATATCGCCTATAAAATATTTTAAAATCATTATTTTGAGTTTTAATGTATATTGAGTAATAAAACTTGAGCTTATCTCTGGACTTTAAAATTCCCTTAGTGATCCAAGAGCTTCGACTAGTTTTATGGCTATTCTTGGACTTTTTTAATGGGCACGCGATGTTTAAATGGTAACTGAAGCAGTTACTGAATTCAATATACATGTTTTCTGTATTATTTTTGTTGTTATTTAGGAAAGTCCAGGTTTCGTCTTTAAGTAACCTATTTAGAAGGTTGGTGTTTTGAGGATGAAGATTTCTGATGAACTTTCCCGTAGGCTTATCACTAATCGGGTTGCAGCCACGAATCACCGCCTCTAACGCGAAGTGGTCAGAGATAGCCGTGTTTAATACAGAGACCGAAGTGTTATGAATGTTTGTAATAACATTGTCGATGGCTGTACTAGTTAAATTGGTTACTCTAGTTGGTGAGTTTACTGACCAGTTTAGATTAAAAGACCTTAAAATATCGCGTAGCCGCTGGGTATGGGGGTTGGTGTAATCTAACACGTTTATGTTAATGTCACCCATCAAAATAAATTTACTTGATCGTGAAAATAACTTAGCAATGAGATGTTCCAACTGTTGAAAAAAGGAATTGTAACAGCCCCTTGGCGATCTATACAATCCCACTACAGTTATCTGTCCGACATGACTTAGAAATACATTAACCGCTGATGCCTCAAAATCTAATTCTAGTCTGTCATACACTTTAAAAGTATCAAAATTTAGAAAATGTTTCACAAAGATAGTTACACCACCCCCTTTGAATTGCTCACGACAGAAATTACTAGCTAATGAATAATTTTTAATTTTGAAAAAGTCGATTGTTTCGGGCCTAAATCCATGTTCCATGACAACTAAGACGTCAGGGTTAAGTTCATCACATAACAGTGATATCTCATCCATTTTGTTTGTGGCCATCTGGGCGTTCTGATGGACCAGCTTAAATGTAGAATTATTTAATTTCGAGTTTCTATTTTTTTTAAAATGGATTTGATTTATAAAAGGATTTCGAATCTGTATCCAAGTGACTTCCTAGCTCCCCTATAATAAGAACTTACAATAATAATAATAATAATAATAATAATAATAATAATAATAATAATAATAATAATAATAATAATAATAATAATAATAATAATAATAATAATAATAATAATAATAATAATAATAATAATAATAATAATAATAATAATAATAATAATAATAATAATAAGTTGTTGATGACAGTAAAACTGGGGCTTCATCGTTATGGTCAGCTGAGTAGGTCAGCTATGTGAGACGTTGTCATTCTGTCAATGAGATTTGTGACAGATTACATGAGCTCTTTCACCATCCTGACCGCCAACAGTGTTTCAGCTCCAGAAAGACGTTGTCCATGATATTATGACCTTCAACTAGTTTGTCACAGTGACATTTGGAGGTAGTTGAGATAAATGTTCGTCATTTGTTGACTAGCCCCACAAAGACGACTTCTGCAGTATACTAGTGACAGTTGAAGGTAGTTGAAATAGATTTCGTCATTCATTAACTATCCCCACAATGATGTCGTCGACTGTCACAGTGACAGCTAAAGGTAGTTGAGATAGATTTCGTCATTCATTGACTAGCCCCACAAAGACGACGTCTGTAATAGAAGTACCGTCAACTAGAGTCTGTTACAGTGACAGTTGAAGGTGGTTGAGTTAGATTTCGTCATTCATTAACTAGCCTCACATAGATGACGTCTGTAATAGAAGTAACGTCAACGTCAACTACTGTCTATCACAGTAACAGTTGAATGCAGTTGAGTTAGATTTAGTCATTTATTGACTAAGCCCACATAGATGACGTCTGTAATATCAGTACTTTCAACTAGAGTCTGTCACGGTGACAGTTGAAGGTATTTGAGATAGATTTCGTCATTCATTGACTAGCCCCACAAAGACTACATCTGTAATAGAAGTACCGTCAACGTCAACTACTGTCTATCACAGTAACAGTTGAATGCAGTTGAGTTAGATTTAGTCATTTATTGACTAAGCCCACAAAGACGACATCTGTAATATCAGTACTTTCAACTAGAGTCTGTCACGGTGACAGTTGAAGGTATTTGAGATAGATTTCGTCATTCATTGACTAGCCCCACAATGACATCGTCGTCTGTCACAGTGACTGATGAAGGTAGTTGAGATAGATTTCGTCATTCATTGACTAGCCCCACAAATACTATATCTGTAATAGAAGTACCGTCAACGTCAACTACTGTCTATCACAGTAACAGTTGAATGCAGTTGAGATAGATTTAGTCATTTATTGACTAAGCCCACAAAGACGACATCTGTAATATCAGTACTTTCAACTAGAGTCTGTCACGGTGACAGTTCAAGGTATTTGAGATAGATTTCGTCATTCATTGACTAGCCCCACAATGACGTTGTTGTCTGTCACATTGGCAGTTGAAGGTAGTTGAGATAGATTTCGTCATTCATTGACTAGCCCCACAATGACATCGTCGTCTGTCACAGTGACTGATGAAGGTAGTTGAGATAGATTTCGTCATTCATTGACTAGCCCCACAATGACGTTGTTGTCTGTCACAGTGACAGTTGAAGGTAGTTGAGACAGAATTCGTCATTCATTGACTAGCCCCACAATGACATCGTCGTCTGTCACAGTGACTGATGAAAGTAGTTGAGATAGATTTCGTCATTCATTGACTAGCCCCACAAATACTACATCTGTAATAGAAGTACCGTCAACGTCAACTACTGTCTATCACAGTAACAGTTGAATGCAGTTGAGATAGATTTAGTCATTTATTGACTAAGCCCACAAAGACGACATCTGTAATATCAGTACTTTCAACTAGAGTCTGTCACGGTGACAGTTGAAGGTATTTGAGATAGATTTCGTCATTCATTGACTAGCCCCACAATGACGTTGTCGTCTGTCACAGTGGCAGTTGAAGGTATTTGAGATAGATTTCGTCATTCATTGATTTAGCCCCACAATGACGTCGTCGTCTGTCACAGTACTGATGAAGGTAGTTGAGCTAGATTTCGTCATTCATTGACTAGGCTCACAAAGACGACGTCTGTAATATCAGTACTTTCAACTAGAAACTGTCACAGTGACAGTTGAAGGTAGTTTAGATAGATTTCGTCATTCATTTACTAGCCCCACAATGACGTTGTCGTATGTCACAGTGATAGTTGAAGGGATAGATTTCGTCATTCATTGCTAGCCCTACAGAGACGTTGTCTGTGAAGAAGTTAGTTTCGTCACAGTGACAGCTGAAGGTAGTTGAGACAGATTGTCGTCGTACTTTGTCTACTGTTGTTTGTAGCCTCACATTGATGTTGCCCACGATACAAATGCCGCATAATTGTCATAATTGCTCACTGCTCATTATACTTACAGATGAGCCCTATTACTTACACTGTATAAGTCTATTGGGACTCACTAGTAGGTAGTTAGTGCTACCTTCTGTCAATTATTGTAGTAAACTTAATTACGTTCTATGACATTATTCTTTCATTCAACTTAATTGCTGATGGAGGTATTTAATATTGAAATTCTATCACATATCGTCCCTCAAGTTCTACAGGCAAGAATGGTTATTCTCTTAAGTTTATAAAACAAGTTTTGGTGAATACAACTATTAAAGACCATTTTTTAATTGGAAAATCTGTCTCGAAGAAGAGAAACGTGACACCTAAGTATTCGGCACCCCGTACGAATAAATCAAATGAGAATCATTCTTTGTTAGTCCTCCATCAAAATATTTGTGGTATAAAATTTAATTTTGAGATGCCACAGATTTATACTCAATGTGAACATCATGACATCTCATGTCTGACCATAGCTTAATTCAATAGTTTCGTTCTTCCTGATTATTTCAAGGTTTGAACTGTTTGCTGCGTGAATAGAAGTAAGGGAGGTGTTTGTTTGTATTCTAGTAAGGGATGGTATAAGGCTTGATGGCGTCGATGTGCCTGGGTTCTGTTAAGAGGATTTCTGCCATTTTTCGGCAGCATCCATTTACTGTGAAGACAATAGGCATCTGTTTCTTCTTGCAGTGTACAGACGACCCCTTTACAGTGTCTCGAAGCAAATCTTAATCCCCCTGAAAATGCATTGGTAGTTGGAGATTTTAATGTCAACAGTTTGAGCGATAAATTGTCCAGCAGAAAGTTTGTCCACACCTTGTCCTCTTTTGGCTTACGTCACACAATTACAAATTACACAAGGGAAGTAAAAAATACAAAATCAGTTATAGATAACATCTTACCTAACATTCCACATTTTTCAATAAAAGGTAGTGTTGTAGTGACTGCTCTGTCTTACCATCATGGCCAAGAAGCCATTATAAACTTTCATACTCCTATCACAGTCCCCGTCCCACACTCAAACTCTGTCGAGATTTTTCAGCTACACATTTACAATCTTTTCAATACTATTTAAGAAATGAGTCATGGAGTGACATTTATGAACAATCCAATCTAGATGAAAAGTTCCTTCGTTTATGGACAAACTATCATATTTGATGAACATATGTTTTCCTTAAAAAAAAAACAAAAAAACATTAAAACAAAGAGCTCTGTTTTAAAACCACTTCAAAGTGCTTATATTTTGAAGCTTCGTGAGGATGTCCGTTATATGTATACTGAAACCAAAGATTTGAATTCCAATCATCCACAGCATATTTATTTTAGAAAGTTAAATAGTGAGTTTAAACAAATTATTAGGAAAGCTATCGGAAGCTATTCTGAAGAAAATTGATTGTTCTTCTAACAAAAATAAATCTATTTGGCAGATCATGAATGACAAAGAAATATTAATTCAAATCATGTACCCCCATTGTCTTTGGTGTATGAAGATGGAAAAAATAACAGAACCCTTGGCAGTGGCAGAAACTTTTAGTGCTTTCTTTTCTAATTTGGGTCATTGTTCTAATAAAGATGAAACCTACTTTCAACCTGCATTTTGTCCAAATCACTACTTTAAATCTATCTTTTTATCGCCATCATCTGATGATGAAGTAAAAAAAATCTCTTAACTCAAACCCAAGTACTCTTCTGGTCCAGATGAGATATCTCCTAGATTGTTGAAAAGTAACAGTCAACTAATATTTGAGCCTTTATCTCAAGTAATAATTAATTTCTCATTTCAGTCAGTCGTGTTTCCTACAGTTTTAAAAAGATCCATTGTTAAGCCCTTGCATAGGAAAGGTCCAAAATATGCGTTACCTATAGGCCAATTGCTCTGTCTTCAACTACATCTAAAGTAATAGAGAGAATATTTTTAAATAGGCTTTTATCCTTCACTAAGACAAACCAGCTGTTATCTACTTTTGGATCCAATTTGGATTTACCAAGGGTAAGTCAACTGCAGATGCCATCTATCACTTTGTTTCTTCTATTGTAAAATCTCTGGACCAAGGAAATACTTACGTAGGAATCACCTTAGACTTAACAAAAGCTTTGATCTCATTGACCATAATATCCTTCTAAACAAACTTTAAATTTTGGGTTTAAGAGGTGTGGGTCATTCATGGATTTCCTCCTACCTAAAAGATAGAGAACAGGTTTTCAGCGTTACATTTGTTGATCGCTATGGATGTCAAGATTGGGTTAAATCCTCTGCAGTTAAAATTACTAAGGGCGTTTCCCAGGGCTCTGTCCTGGGTCCGATTCTTTTCTTGTTTTTCATAAACGACTTACCTTTAAGCCTCAAAACCGCAAATCCATGCCTTTTTGCAGATGACACCGCCCTTTCTCTTAGTAATGAAAATCGTGTTGATCTAGAAGTGGAAGTTTATACTGAAACCAGCTCCTTACTTCAATGGTTCTTTAAGAATAAATTAAGTGTAAATACTGGAAAAACAAATATCATTGAATGTAGGATTAACAATTCCACTTCCACCAATAATAATGTTTCAAACTACATGATTGGTGATTAGTACAGGAATTTACATTTTGAAGAGCCTTTCAAAAATTGCTAAGTTAGACGTTCTTTTAGCTTCCTGTTATGGTGTAATTTATCTATTTCTTAATTACGCCGTTTCCTTGTGGGGTTATGAGAATGAAAGAACAAAATTGTTATTTAAACAACAAAAACGTGCAGTTAGAGTAATTTTTAAAAACTCGTCTACTTCTTCATGCAGATCCCTCTTTATAAACAACAACATTTTAACTTTACCTTGTATTTATATTTATGCACCCCTTATTTTTGTTCATAAAAATTTTAATTTATCTCAAGATATAGAGTTAAATAATAAAACTATTAATTCATTTAGAGAAAATAACAATTTAAAAATGCCACGCCACAAAACAAGTTTTTTTAAAACTCATCTATTATACAATTGCGTTACCCTATTCAATTCACTCCCACCATCACTTAAAAAGTTGAAAAAGGTCGTGTTTTGTTTGGAAGGGGGATATGAAAATAGGCTACTGCAGAAAGAAGCTTTCTACAATGTTAAAGAGTTTCATTTACTAAAACTATGTAGTTATACAGCTGTAATGAATGTATTACATTTATGACGCTATTGTAAAATGTATTTATTGTATATAATAAAGATATTTGAATTCCTAGTTCTGAAATTTAATACGATTAGGATATTTAACTCTATTAGATGCCCTTTATATTTATTTATATGTCTAGTTAGAAAAGTGGCCACATTCTAAATGTGGTCATACAGTTGCACTAAAATGCAATAATACAGTATATAATAAAGTATAATATAATATATTATACTTACATGTTCTTATGGAACTAACACTTTTGAAATATTCTGAACTAAGTTCACGGATTTCTGAAAATGACAAAACCCTTTCATACTTAAATGTAATTAATTTATAAGTAAAGTATAATTCGTTAATTTAAAAAAACCCCTTGTTCAGACAGCACGTCTTATAAACTAAAACAGCAAAACTACTAATCAATACAGCCTGCTGACCGATCTTACGACTACTTAGACTTGTCTATTATTGTTAAAAAAACATAAAAATTACTAAACAAAAAATGGGGTCTTTAACTCAATGAAAAACATCAAAGTTATGGGTTTCTGTTTCAAGGTAGTTCCGTAATAATGATTGAATTGTGACACTTGAGTGACATTTGATAGGTGAAGAAATGTTTTAGTGGACTATAAGTTTATTTTTGTAAAAAATATGTTTAAAAATCATTTTACAGTTAAATACTATGTGAATGTATAGAGACCCATGTTTTAACCCACTGACGATAAAATAGTATGTATAATTTAGATAAAGCTATCGACTTCCTACCAGTGGCTTAGCAGTTTGGGAAACGGCTTCCAAGAACAGGTCGTTGGTAATGTCTGAATCATTAGGATATCAGTGAAATGCTTCAGTCCAGCTACTTGAGGCCAAGAATTGCGGAGAATGTAGGCCGAGATAGGCTCTGATCGAAGTTCTCTTACCATTGACATGGCATCCACTCAATGGTTACCATCATCGTGGTCACTACTGGAGAAGTATGGTGTATCCGTGTGGGATCTACGTTCACGTAGGTCTCTTAGTTACTATGGCTATTGGAGTATTAATAAATGACCATTTCTACGTAAAATTTAACCTTAGATAGTAACAACGACCACATTTGTTCATCTACAATCATATCTTTGCCATTCAATTTATCCATATCTTGACGATTGGCATCTTACCAACAGATAAACATAAATAACTAATTTCGTTGGTCACGAAGTAACGGGACAGTTCATTGGTTCCAGTCATAGCGTAAGTCTCATTCGCTAATAAAAAAAAAAAAAAAAAAAAAAAAAAAAAAAACATTAGTTTATTGGTTTTAGTCATGGTGTAAGTCACGGTCGCTGATACAAAGTAACGGAACAGTTTATGAGTATCAGTCATGATGCAAGCCGCGTTCGCTGATACTAGTAACGGATTAATTTATTGGTCCTAGTTATAGTGTAAGTTGTAATCGCTGTTGTAAAGTAACGTATTAGTTTATTGGTCCCAGTCATGATGTAATCCACGGTCGCTGATACAAAGTAACGGAATAGTTTATCTGTCCAAGTCCCAGTCATGGTGCAAGCTGCCTTCACTGATACAAAGTAACGGATTAGTGTAATGGTCTCAATCAGAGTGCAAGTTGTGGTCGCTGATATAAAGTAACGGGCCAGTTTATCGGTCCTAGTCATGGTGTAATTCGCGGTCGCTGATACAGTACTGTTAGTTCGGCCTCCAACACTAATGAAATACAATTAGCAGAAGTGTAGCGGTGTGTGACGTGCGTCCAACGTCTGAATAAATATCGTCATTAGTGACACGAACAATTAAGTCTACAATTACTGCGGAACGAAGGCGCGAAGTGGCGAGACGAGGTAGCCCCCACCTGCGCATACACTTTGAACGAGGACAATCACAGATTTGGTAACATTGTATTCTCTCTACACGAATGTCTATAACTTCATTACAAATAAATTTCCCTCCTATTTGATTACTTCTCAAGTGAATAACATAATATACTACACGGTATCCGTAGTAGCCATGGTTATTGAGCTATAAATAAATGACCCTTTCTAAAAAATCGTTTACCTTAGTTAGTCACAGTATCCGGACAACCAGCTCGGATCTCTTGAATGTCACAACCTCGCAGTTTAGCGAGGTTAAAGGGGCGTGCTCGAGGGTCCGTAAAGGGATGCACGAGTTGCGCGCAACTACCTGCAGCCGTACCATCAACGAAAAGATTACAGGACAATTCGTCCCACGGACATTTCGTCCCCAAAGAAAAATGCGGACATTCCGTCCCACTCTGTGGAGTGTCTACCTGGGTCGGGTTTGATAATTAGTCTCCAAATATTTCTAAACGGACACTTCGTCCCACCCTGAGAGAACCTAACCTAACCTAACCTAACCTAACCGAACCTAACCTAACCTAACCTTTTTACAACCCTTCTCTCAGGTGGGACGAAGTGTCCGTTTAGAAATATTTGGAGACTATTTATGAAACCCTACCCAGGTAGCCGTTCCACAAAGTGGGACGAAATGTCCGCATTTTTCTTGGGGGACGAAATGTCCGTGGGACGAATTGTCCGGACACCCAACGAAAAGACTAGTTTCCAGAGTTCTAATAATAAATATTCATACTGAAACTAACTTTCTATATCACCAATTAAATATAAATATAAAATAATTCACAGTATTTGAAATGTGCAATTAATTATAACAATTAATATTGCAATAATACAGTTAGTTGTTACTCTGGTGTTTATTTGACAACTAATTTTAGTTATTAGGCATATCATTTTCATCAATGAGTGTTACCTATTTTTTGTTTTGTTTGTATAATGATGTATCTTTGATAATATAAGGTAACTAAAGGTTGACATATATTTTTGTACAACGACATTTATTTAAATTATACTTAGAAATAATTACATCCATAGTTATTTTTAATTACGTTCAAGTACCCTTGAACCTCTAGAAATGTCAATAAGTGAACAAAATTTTGCTAAAATATGTCAAGTGAGAGGTGAGTTATTAGTGTTTTTATTTTTTTTTTTTTATTTTGTTACTTAATTGTTTTTTAATTTACTATGGAAAATATTAGGGAAAAGGGGAAACCTTTTGTAGATTTTAATGGTTACAAATAAAGATTTAGTAAGAAAATTATGATGCAGACGAAGAATAAACTACTAGAGGTGTACGGTGTACAGTTAAAAGTTGTAGCAAAAATGTATACGTTTGACAGTGGAAGTATATTTTCCAAACTGATTGATTTACATAATGATGAACCAGTAACAAATACCGGAATAAATGTACTATGTAATAATGATTCTGATTTAGTGATATTCGGAATAAGACCGGTGACAAGTCAAGGTATTTGTGGTGAGTTGTGATATTTACGGAAATGTTTGTTTTGCACAGCTAATAGTCTAAGTCATGGATGTATTAACAAATGTGTGTATACATCGATGGTGTAGGTTGCATTTTTGAGCGGGCAAAACTGGGCCGGCCTACCTGAGATCGGCATTGCGCGTAACTCGAGCACTGGTTTGTGACCTCCCTGCGACACTCCAATTAACGCAGGTAGGATTGCGCGCAACTCGTTAACGGCCGATTAAAGTACCCCTTGATTTATTCGGCCTTATTTTCCGAGAACCCTCATTATACAAAGATCATCTCTTTGTCCCCATGGATACAATCATGAAAGTTTTATACTTTATGATGATTTATATAAAGTATATAAATTTATATGCTTTATGTTAATATAAAGCTTACAATAAACATACGGTTACGTTTATTATGTAATCAATAAATATACATGACATTATGAATATAAATACTATTTATATTCACTCGTGTGTCGATGATTGGCAATAATAGTAAATAAATAGAAATAAATAAATATATTGAGAAATAATGACGTTATTTAAACGACGTGAAAGATAGAACACCACAAAATGTCAAGGACAGATACAGTGTGGAAAACTAACGTGTACTTTTCCAGTAGGTGATGAGAAAGAATTACATCAAATCTGAAACTGGAAATATATATATTTAGCTTGGAAAACTACGATGGTCAAATTCAGGTGAAGTGATTAGATTAATATGCAACAAATCAACAACAGTTCGAGTCTGTTTGCGCAACAGATCTTCCCTAAATTCCATGGAGGGGGCAAAGATTCGTGTGTGTATGTACTTTAACGAAACCTCGTAGAATTGATAAGAGATTGATGGTTCATTAGAAAAAGAATATGGGTATTTTGTATAGCATTTGAGTAGTTGCCAGTTGGGTATCTATTAATACTGTCAGATATCAAACATTCAAATAGGTCATATATTCTAATATGATATACTCTAAAAGAGGTGAGAATTTGTTAACTATCATTAAGGGCAGAGGAAACATTTAAATAAAGAAGTGCCAGACGGGTGAAAGAAGTGTCAGACGGGTGAAAGAAGTGCCAGACGGGTGAAAGAAGTGCCAGACGGGTGAAAGAAGATTAAAAAAACATTTCTTGTAACATTGGTGGTTACAACAGAACAAAACAGAAATCTATATCGTGTAAACTGATACTGTATAGCTAAGGTACCAGATATTACATCTATAAGTCCCAAATAACATCAAAGCCAAATGTATATCGTGTAAACTGATACTGTATAGCTAAGGTACCAGATATTACATCTATAAGTCCCAAATAACATCAAAGCCAAATGTATAT